>APFE030766590.1:73728-89985 GCA_000404065.3 Pinus taeda | reverse complement strand
CATTGGGTGAGAGGTGAAACTGCTAAAAATAGAAAGTTCTAAAAATAGCATTTTTGGGTCCCTTCCTATTTATACCAGTCCCTAGTCTATCTATAGGAAGTAAAATTAATTTTGGTCTTAACAGCAATTTGAAATATTAATTAATTAATTCAGTTGAGTTAATTAATTAAGGAAATTTGAATTTGAAGTCTTTGTGAGCATGCACAAGAGTTTCCTCCACTGATTGAGGGAATAAGCATGAGTTCTATAATGAGAGAATCAGTTGACTTAGTTCTAACTAGTCAAGTCCAGTAGATTATTTTAACAAGTTGTTAAAATAATAAAATATAGTTTGTTAATGCTTGCATGCATGTGACAACTATTATTTTAGATAATTGATGATTCACTCATGGATAACTGTTGCATGTCAATTCTGTCAGAGACCCAGTTGGGATAAGATGTGGGACAGTGTACTATCAGATGCTTAACTATTTCTAGTAAGTAGTTTTTGCATGGCTGAGGAACTATTGTTCTCAAGGAATACGTACTTGGACCATTGGTTTTTTTTGGTATGTTGGAATTAATAGCATATGCTTTTGCTATTATTTCCTAAGCAAACTATGTAAGGACCATAGGGAAAGCCTACATAAATAGGGCTTGGGTGGTTCATGAGACATATCTTCATATCTCATAGTTCATTGAGAGTTGAATAGCTTGAGAGTTAATTCTTCTTGTATTGAGAGCTTAATGTTTTGTAGAAGCAAAACAAGTATTATGCTTTAGGAAATTGAATATATCGGTTTGTTCTACAGGTGAAATTTCTACATGGTATCAAAGCTAGCTGATTTGTAGAAAAATTCTACATGGTATCGGAGCACAGGTGATCAAGCAAGAACAATATACTAGCAGGAGAAATTCAAAGTTTATTGATGATGATGATGATGATGGTGGTGGTCGTTAACGTCCACTGAGACCAAATTGGTCTATCGGACCTATAATTTTCTTAGTTATTAATTGTCTGGCTCCTTGTCTTTCTTGGCGAGAATGGTGTTGTAGCTTTCTTTTTTTTCTCTATAGTGTTCCAGCTTCCTTTATCTTGCATCTCCTTCATCTCTTCTGGTTCTTGGGACATTGGTGTCTTAGCTTTGCGATCTATTGTGTTCGTCCTTTTGAAGATAGTCGGAGAAGAAGTTTGGTCTAGGAGATCTGCTTTGCTGTTAAATGAAGATTTATTTAGTGCAGTATTTGAATCCTCATATGTGTTGATGCTTGAGGAGTTGTCGAATTCACTTTTTTGTTGTTGGGCGGGGCTTTCTCCCTGCTTGTCTTGAGAGTTGTTTCTTTCTTGCCCGATTTCTTGTGATTCAGAGTTTTCTATAGAGTATTCTTCTTTGATGACAGTGTAGTGTTCTTTTTGTGCTCCTTCCCACCATGTAGATCTGTGGTGGTTTTTTCTAACAGAATTTTTCTGGGAGGATTTTGGGCAATTTTTGGCTAGATGGCCAGTCTCAAAGCAGGATCGACATCAGAAGAGGACACTTTCATAATCGAGTTTCTAGTTCCACACATAGTCCTTACTTTTTAGTTTTATTTCAGCTGGGAATCCGGTGCTGAAGTCCATTTCCACACAAATGCGTGCATAGGTGGTTTTGGTATATCCCTCTGTTTCTGGGCACCTGCAGTAAAATTCCCCAATTTCATTTCCAATGGCTTCTAGCGGGGAGAGATTCCAGAGATGCAAGGGTAGGCTTGGCAATCTCACCCAAACTGGTGTTGAGGTTATGACTGTTGTTGAGGGATCGAATGATGGGTTCCATGGCTTCATGAATAGGCCTGAGTTTTCCCAAAACCAAGGGCTGGAATCTAGAATACATTGTCTGCTTTCAGGATTTTCAAAATCTACTATAAAGAAACCCCTAGCATAGGGGTAAATATTAATTTCATCAGAAATGACAGGCTTCCATACCTCCGAGATCCAATTGTGGAGCGCTGTCAGCCGCGACCAAAAACCATTGAACTGGCAGATTAGGGCACTTTCGGAAAACTTCAAAGCCTCATCGAGTGAGGCTTGGACCACCTGGACAGTGGGACCTGGGGCTTCACTGACAATATGGGCAGGAGCTTGCACTCCAAAAGCGGACGGAACTGAGCTAGCAGCGATTTTCGCAAAGCTAGGAGCCATATTTGCCCGTAGAACTCAGTCACAGAGAAATAAGGCAGAAGATTAAATCTAGATCTAGCTGCAGAAAATTAGATCTACAACCCAGCCGCAGAGAATAAGGCAAAAGATTAGATCTAGATCTAGATCTAGCCACTTGAAATTACATACAATTTGAAATATCGTATTGCCACTTGAAAAATTACATGCAATTTGAAAGACCGTATCGCCGCTGAAAGATGTATGTCTATATCGCAAAGAGGCTGCAGATTGTACCACCAAAATATTACCATATAACTTGTAGGTCAATGTCCAGATCATAGAGATATAAATAATTAGAGGCCACAGATTGTATCGTCGGATCGATATCCAAATCGTATCACCAAGCTGCAGGGTAAATGGAGCTTGGCGATGGATAAAGGGTAAATCGTATCATCAACCAATTAGAAAAAAACAATTTACATTTTAAAAATAAAAAATTATTTTCTAATTTTCAAAATATTTAGGTTTAGTAGTTGAGCTGGTAGGAAGTGATCCCTTCAAGTAGATATGCCTAATACAAATATTCCATGGATGTAGTGATCACCGATCTTCGAGGTCTGTAAGCCACATTAATTAAAATAATATTAATGATACATATATTATTTAACAATGATTACTCATCATGATTTTCAATATGTTCAAATTTTTTCCACGCAAGTTAACATGTTTTTGGAGAATATAATCTGAATGGAAAGGGAATTAAACACACTAACTACCACTCAAACTATTCTCCTTTGACTATTATATTAGCAAGTTAAGCTACTTAACAATATTAATATTATTAACTAATTAATCTTGAAAACAAAATTCTTCTTTATGAACTAAATAATTTTTAGTCATTATCACCATTAATGAACTAAATTTTCTTTCACATTAATATTACTAATATCCCTTAATTAATATTAAAAAAATAAAGAATAATTTAGTATATATTCCATAATATTAAAATTATTAATATTTCTATTAAAATAATATTATTATTAAAATTGTACATGGGGCGTAGTGGAGATAGTGTCATGGTATTTTCTTAAGGCATTCCACAGTGAAAAGATCATTAGTTTGAAACTCTGTGGGCAAAAATCCAGCCATGCTCAGGGTTGGTGTGGCCCAAGCTAAGTGCAATATGTAGGTGATTTTGATCACTTAGACAAAGTTTCTTGTTACAGTACTCCATGGTGAAAAGGCCACCGGTTCGAAACTCCATGGGAAAATTTCCATCCATGCTAAGGGTTGGTGTATCCCAGGTTGAGTGCGATCCCTAGGTGATTTTGACGGCTTATATGCCCCCGAGTCACAACTACTTAAGCCATAAGTTAGGCATGCCAACAATATACTTGCATAACCTTACACAAAAAATATTATTACTGAAACTAACAATAATAATTGATTAATATTAAAAAAAATCATAGATAATATAATTACCTAATAATTAAGCTAAAACATTTCATTAGCAAAATAAACTAAATATAGTTTTTAACAAAAAACTAAATAATATAAATAAAAATAACATAATTAATAAAAATAAATAAAAATAAAAAAAATATAATAATAATCATTATTAATTAAGTATACCTAACTAAATATTAATAAATCTCCTTAATTATTAATTAAAAATTCAGAGGGAGAAGCGCCATGGCCTACAATGCGAGGATTGTGATGAAGGATCTTCTTTCCAAATCTCACGGTTTCGATCAAAGGCATCAACTTTGATCTCCCTCATGCCATGGTCGTTGTTCCCTCTTTCCTAGGGGAGGAAGCGAGGAAGCTAGATTAGGTTATTTTTGCCAAGTTCGCTTCTACAAAAATTCTTGCAGCCAAGATCATCGCCGATGAGGGCGGATCTGATCACAGAATATGCAAATTTTTTATAGATTTTGTTATGAAACTAGCTCACAAAAAGATAGAAAAGATAGATGAACGCCTTAGAAATAAGCCTCTTCGAGGGGGAAACCTCCTTTACATTACACAAATGAACAATTCTTGGATCATACAAATGACAATACCTCCTTTCTATATATAGGAGTCTAAGGGGTCATAATATACTCAGAGTCGACATAACAATAATAATGTAAGGGCATAATAATAACAATAGTGGGCTTCTATGGGGCACAATAATAACAATATGGGGACTACACGGGCACAACAATATAATAAGGAGGTTGTACTAATGACAATAAGGGGTTACACTAGTAGTATAGGGGCCTAACAGATTCATATCTATGTATATGGAAAGGCGAGGAGTGGGGTTCGGAGAAGTAGAGATCTCTCGACAACAAGAAGATCTAGTGGGTTAGTTTGGAAAATAATGAAGCACTTGCTATTTCTTGAATTGATCATGATTTTGAAAGTGTGGATCTATAAATAGATATACCTATTTTTATTGGATCTGGCCATGTTATCTTGAGTGCAGGATGGAAGGCTTCTCGGAGATTGTTTTTCTTGCTAATTCATCTGGATCTAGGGCTTAGGGTTGTGGTCTAGTGTTACTGTAGCCAACGGATCCACTGGAAAGATGATGAAAAGCGCGTGACTGCAATCAGAGGATTGAACAACAATATCCTTCGCTGCAATACTTAGTATGAAGAATCGACTGGTGGGCTTTGCTGCACTAGAGAGGAAAGGCTTGGTTGCATTTGGGCCCTGATGAAAGTCAAAAGAAAATGGTTTTTGAGAAATCTTGGTCACAAAACTTGGATCATCCGCCCATCATAGATCTTTTTTTTTTTTTTTTTTTTTTTTTTTTTTTTGGTCCAGGTGGTTCATGGATACCCTCAGTCACTAGGTAGCAACTACGTCCACGGTAGAACTAGGTGGATCGAAGATCACACCCCTCGGCCTATTTACTGACCTGACCCCAAGAGCTTTCGGGAATTGACCCTGTGACCTCCCATCTGGCAAGGCCCTGACTTGATCGATTGAACTATTCCTTGGGGCTTCCCATCATAGATCCTGTAGACCTTGTTGAGTCAATAACTCATGGAGTTTTTTCAGTCTGTGGAATTTTTGGAACTGTGTGGATTGGAGTTTTGGTGATTTTGATGATAGGGAGGCTCTCAACACCATTCTCTACTAGTATTTGGTAAAACTCTCTTGGATGCCCAATCCACCCTTGAATTTACCGGTTGTGACCGATAAGTGAATGGATCTTAGATGTCAAACCCCAAATCTACTTGAAGGAGTTCTGCTCCAAATTTTTATTAAATCCCTGAGAGGGAAATATTTGTTCATGAGGGTCTAGACCGGGATCAAGTACAAACTCTTAAACAAAATATTCAAGAACAGTTGGGTATTCGAGCAAGACTCCAAAATCTGATTTATGGAGGGGAATCATTGCAAAGGGACTACAAGTTGCAGGACTATGGCATTGTACCTGATTCAACCATCTTCCTTAACATGAGACTTCTTGGAGGATGCCATGGATCTAGCTCAAGGATGCATTTAAAGGGAGGACTGATCCACAAAAAATTCAGAACAATCCACCAATCTTTCTGGTCCCTGTATTATGGATCAAATGACCAGGTGACGACTTTAACAGTTAACCTACCCAAGGTTAATGAGCTCTACTCTGATTTACATGCAAGCATTAGGGGAATTTTGAGGTCTAAAATGGGCCTCCTATGGAAATTATAAAACAAAATTAGATTACATCATCAAATTTTAGAGGGAAAAAAAGGAAAAATTATTTTTCAACTCGTATTTTCAACTTATCTCCTTATGGGTTTGCTCAAATTTTGAGCAACAACACTCGTTGGATGCAGAATCTGATTTCTAATCCAAGGTGTACCCATATTGCACACTTTTGATGGGCTCTGCTACATGAAAAACGGGATTGCAACCACGATTTTTCATGTATTTCTCATTTTTCGTCTAGTAGGGCCCATCGAAAGCATGCAACATGGGTACTCCTTGGATGAGGAAATAAATTTTGCATCCAACGAGTACTCTCTCTAGAAATTTGAGTAAAACCTTAGGGAGATAAGTTTAGAATACGAGTTGAAAAAATAGTTTTTATTATTTTAATATTTTTACTCTTTTACTCCAAAAATGGTGAATCATCCCCCATGGTTGACATCATCATCTTGAATCCTATTGGTTCTTATAAAACTTATTTGGGTTGTGCATTTTTCTTTGGAGGCCCATTTTAGACCTCAAAATTCCCCTAATGAGCAGTTATATGTAGATTTAATGGGGACCAAGTCAGAGACTTTACATCAATGGGTTTTCTCTACCTGGACTAAAAGCTGTGATATTCACCTATGATCTAGGGTTTATTTATTGTAAAGTTTAACACAACAAAAAATATGGATTATGTATTAAAAGAGGGTTCATATTTTTGGGGCAATATGGGTCTATTCATGATAACTTGGTTTCTGGGTTTTGATGCAAATACCATGGTGGTCTCCAAAATGTCAATGTGGATCAGGTTACATAATCTACCTTTGCATTTTTTGCATCACAAAGTATTAGAAGGGATAGGGAATTCTTTGGGGAAGTTCCTAAAGGTGGATGCAGATAGAGTCTCAAAAGGAATTTTCACATTTTCCAGAATCTGTGTAGAGGTAGACCTTAGTAAGGGTTCATCTAATCACATTATTCAGATTCACAACAATCTACAGTGGTCCCAACCTCTTGACTATAAGAATACAACATTTCGATGTTGTATATATCTTCAAAACGACCATCTTCAAATCACATGTCCTCAAGCAAAATAAGACCCTAAAAGAAAAAAGAGACAAGCTCAAAAGCTGAAGGGTTGGCAATTTTCAGAATCTCAGGAAGTAGAAGTAGAGGAAGCAGAAATCCCAATAAACAACTCAAATATTAATGACAAGAATTCCCAAGGTACCACACAGAAGAACGAGGTTGAACATAATTCTTCATTAGTTCTATTACCTTCAGTTCAACATCAATAGATTGAGAAGACTCCATTTGGAAAAAAAAGTAAGTAGTACCAAACAAATTCATGCTTCGGCAAGTTCAAATTATGATAAAGAAATCCCTGTGAATATAAAAGAAAATCAAATAACTAGTGTATCTTCCACTCCCAACTCTAGTGGTTGGTGGAAAGTGGAAAAAAAGAAAGGTAGAAAAGAGTAGAGTAGTGTTATCTCTCTGGTGAGTTTTATGGATCTTGGATACTAGGATCCGTTGTGTTGCGCATATGCTTTTTAGCATCTACAATATGTAATTTTATTGATTATGAATAAAATTGTGATTTTTCTTTGGGGAAAAAATAAAATTTCCAATTAATAATAAATTATGGTGTAGTCTAACTTATAGACAAAATGACCTTTTCATCGAAATCTGGTAATACAATTGCAAGCAAGATTATGATTTTTTGTTGTTTAAATTACATTTGATTGCATAAATGAATTCAACACCCTAAAAACCTTTGGGGCACTTGAATTCTACAAATTAAACAACTTAAACTCAAGTTTTTAAAAATCAATGCCAAATTTTGGTTAAAATTGAAAAAGGTCATTTCATCTATTAGTTACACTATGCAATAAATTGTAGTTATAACTTATATTAATAAATGTAACTTAATTAATTTTTAATTATTATGGATAGTTAATTAACTATATTTTATATTTAATAATAACAACAATATCAATAATTGCATTAATATTAAGGAGTTGTCTATAATGCGACTTTTTGGAGATTCCAGTGACGGAATCCGACGGCGGAAATTGAGGTTAAATCTTGATTTGGTGTAGTTAAAATGGTTTTTTAACTGCATATTTCGATTCAGCACCCTGAAAAACCCCTGGGGCACTTTGATTGTTGAGAAACTAGCTATCAAACTTGCGATTCCAATAAATTGCTGCCGAATTTTGATCGGAAAAACCCACCAGAAAAGCTTCCAAAAAGTCTCATTATAGACAACTGCTAATATTAATATTAAAATATTACTAATAACTTTATTAATATTAACATTATAAATAAGAGTAGTCTTTTTGTGCTACTTTTTAAAAAAAATCGATTTATTTTCTAAGTAAGCTGAGAGACTCATTCTACAACCCAGTATGATGTGTAACGTGGTCCGTCTATCATCAAAGTTGAAATTTTGCTCATCTTGGTCAAAAAAAAAAAAATTTAAAAAAAAGGTAATATACAAAACATTTAAATAATGTTGAATCATAAAAAAATTTGCACATGAAGAAATTAGATCCCTCTCGATTCATGATAGATCCATATTTAAGATGGATCTATGTTGGTCTAATATGTTTAGAATCTAGCAAGGATTCATTGGAATCACAAGTTTACCCCATGAGTTTTTGAGGATGTTGCATCCATATATATAGTCAAAAAAACGGTTTAAACAACACAAATCAAGATTTCACCGCAATTTTTTTAGCCGGATTCCATGCAAAAATCCGTTAAAAACTCCAAAAAATCGCACTTAAAAACTACTCAAAATAAATATGACTATTAAAATAAATAAATAATATTAACATTATTAAAAATTTAAATAATATTACTAAAACTAACCATTATAACATAAATATTAACAACAATTTTTAATATTAACACTTTTATCATTTAATAATGACTGGTCTCTCTCTCTGGCTCGAAACCCATGGGACTTTTAACGACTTTGAGGTAAAAAATTGATTTTGTAATAACACATGGCACCATGCACCAAAAAGAAATTCAAATAAAAAGACAAAACTAATTAATAATTTTAATAATATTTAATTAACTAGTTAATTACTTTTAATAATCTCTTTTAATCTAACTAGCTAAATATATTTGAACTAATTAACAAAAAAAATCTAATTAATAATAAATAATAATAGTTATATTAATAATTTTAATAAATTTTTTTTTACCAAATGTAATTGATTAAATTTCTTTCTCCATTTTAAAATATATAATCTTTAACTAAATTTTCTCACATTATATTATAAGGACTTTAGTTATTGTTTACCACTAGGGAAATCAAACCATAAGCGGAAATACATAACCTTTGTCCAGAAAAAACTCAAAGCAACCAAAACTGAGTCATAATAAAACAAAGGAAAGTTGCTCTAGACAATAACCTGGTAGCAACATCTAATGAAAATATCTCCATTTTCGACTTAATGTGCATTAAGAGCTCTACTGGTTGCCCAATTGGGGTTCTTGCATTCCTCTTTTTTTTGCCCCAGGGAAAAATCGTAATTTTATTAATGAAAACAAAATTACATGTTGCAGATGCTTAAAAGCATTCCATCATCTAGTCAATCAATGATGATAATAAGTTCATACAAAAAACAACTAAAATACAGATGAAGAGAAAAGTTAATTTTTTCTCCATTTCTCTTTCTCAACCTTGTGCCATTCACCTTGAGATGGCGTGGAAGAGACAAGAGCGAGCTTATTTCCTACTTCTAGTCTTCCAATGTCCTTGTCTAAATCTGAGTTGTCTGATGTATGTTGACGTTTAATTCCGTTGGTATCCTTTACTTCTACTATCTTTGATGGCTGAACTGGGGTGTTCTATAATTCAAATGGATCTTGTGAGGCTTTCCCTATGCTTCTGGTCCATTTGATGTCTCGTTGTTCTCATTAGGTATGGGTTCTGCCCCTGCTTCATCCTCTTCCTCATGAGGCTCATTTGGGGGGAATTGCCATCCTTTGGGTTGTTTTCCTCTTTAATAATATATATTTTAATATTTTTGCTTAATAGTCATGGCTAATCATTATTTACATTTAATCTTTAACTAAATGTTCTTTTATTTTTCTTAAATCAATTATTTATTAATATTATTTTACTAACAATCAATTTTATTAGCTATTACCACTTTTTATTTAACTTAGTTTCATATTCTTGTACTTATAAATAGTTAATATGCCTTTTATGATGAGTGAAATGTCCATCCCAGATGTTGATCATTTTAATTCTAATTTTAATTTTAACAACAACAACAATTTTGGTAGTTAATACATGTCTATCCAAAATGTTGATCATTTTAATTTTAATTTTAATTTTAACAACAACAACAATTTTGGTAGCTAATACATGTGAAAGTAGTTCACTTTAGTTTTAGTTTTTGATTTTTTTTGATGTGAAAAGATTCATAGCAAAATGTTAAAATTTTGTTTTACATAATGCAACTTATAATAAAAACAAAAAAATTAAAACGTTTAACAAATATTTTTTTATTAATGGAAAATAAAAGACACCTTGATTTTTTTGTTTTTGTTTTTGTTTTTACTTATATTAGATTTAAATATATATTTTTATATAAAAATATTTACAATTAAGATATACATTAATTTCATAATAATCATATCAAATTTTTTAAAATAAGGTAATACTTTCTAGTTAATTCCTTTAGGTAAGGAATCAATTCATATTTATTTCTCATTTTAAGGAGCAACCTCCTAATTAATTAAATTTTGATTATAATTATTTTCCACATATCTTATAAGGAATATTTCATCCTTATTTATAATTATCAAGATAATTCAATCATAGTAATTTACTCACTACTGAGTAAATATTATTTAGTAAATATTATTTAATGAGGTTCCATTACATTTATTCAATACTAATTACTATAATGAACCTTATTTAATAATATAGTGAACCCAATCCACTTTATATTGAATGACCTCCATTGTTATTACATTACTATAGATCATTTTACTCCTCTACTCAACATCCTTGTGTATTTACTTCGTTTTTTTTTTACAAATAAAGTATTTTATTTTGCATTTCAATTATTTCAACCTTTTTATCATAAAATGGACCAATCAAAATTTCTCTCACATTTATAATTGATTCTAAAAATAATAATATGTCTTAAATTTATTCACTACATCCTAAAATTTAATCCACACATAAATCAATCGAGTTGTCTTTAGTGCGACTTTTTGGAAGTTTTTTTGGTCTAATTTCTCTAGAATTCGACAGGAGTTTATTGAAATCACAAGTTTGATGGGTAACCCCTGCACAATCCAAGTGCCCTAGGGATTTTCGAGGTGCTGAATCCATATATAGAGTCAAAAAACAAGTTTAAATAACACCAATCAAGATTTCACCTCAATTTTTTCTGCCGGATTCCGACATCGGAAAGTCTAAAAAGTCGCACTATATATAACTCCTAAATCAATTTATCTTTTATACTTAAAATTAAATATTATATTTCCTTAGGGTAGCTCAATTGACAATGGTTGTGAAAATAAAATCTCACCAAACTCAATCAAATCTTATGCTATCCCCGATTGAAATATAAAGTTAAACATAATGAAAATATAGTATTACCAAAATTACAAATATCTTAAACACCCTTTCATACCTAATCACCATTTTCCATTTCTTTTTAACCTTGAACTTGAAATTAGAGATTACAATAGTCCCAATCTCTACATTACATTACATTTCTCTTTTTTTAACTTCAAATTAGAGATTACACCAATCTCCCTAACAATACCATTTTGTTTTACTTAATATTCTCAAAACAAATTTCAGGTGTCACTTCCATTAAGGTTCTTATGTTTGTCGTGGTTTATGTAACAACTTATTCTCGTCGACCACGTTTTTGTTCGGTACATATTTTCCCTTTTAATAGTGTGCATTGGGACTTTCTCTAGGTTAGTTGGACATTTTCCAAGGTCTTCCCCGAATTATTTTTGACTTTTGCGCCTCTTATCTTATTTTCAATAATTGTTTTTGGATCTTAAAGTTTGTGCATTCCCTTAAACTTACGTGAGTGGGTGAGTAAGAGGTACTATTTTTAATTATTATTGTTATAAGGAAGTTTGAAAAGTATTATGTTAGATTTTAAGTTTCTGTGGAAGTTTTTTACAGTGTCATGATCCGGATTATCCACAGTTTCTTGTTCATTCTGTCGACGTTTCAAACTCCATAAGAGGTCCATCATCAGGACTAAATCAGAGAGAATATGAATGAAAGTTTATTGAAAGAAGAGAGCCTTTCGACCTGGGTATAAATAAACCAAAAACCCTAATTTTATAAAGAAACCGACATATGATTTCTTATTTTTATTAATTAATATTTAATTTATTTTTATAATAGTTTATAATTTTATTATAATAGTTTATAAAAAAAAAATAAATTATTTAATTATTTTTAGGTTTAATTATTACATCTTTTAACCCGAACTAATATTAATTGATATACCCAATTCATAATAATTTATCTTATTTATTTTGTACTCCTTTATTAATTATTCTTAAATTTTAATGATTAATTCTTTTATTTATATTTAATTAATTAATTTTTATTTATATTTATTTGATTAATTAGTTTAATCTTAATTATTTTTAGCTTTAATTTTCAATTAATCATAATCAATTAACTAATTAATCAATCAATAATTAATTTATTAATTTATCTAAATAATTAATTTATCATTTTATTTATTTATAATTAAATGTTAATTTTGGTTATTTATTATTTGTTTAAATAAATTGACTAATTTTAATTTATTTTCCATTTTTTGATTTGAATTAATTAAACCAAATATAATAAATATAAAAAATCATTAATTAAATTAAAAAAATTAAATGCGTTTTTAATTAATTAATTAATCTCCATTAAATTTAATTAAATATGATTAAAAGTCAATTAATAATTAATTTAAAATTCTTTCTAAATGCTTTATTTTTATTTAATTTAAAATTTTTATTTGATTAATATTTAATTACTCTCTTCTCGGATCCGGGTGCCGTCCTAGCCATAAATGGCATTCATGCACATTAATCACCCCTGGTATTGCCACCTGCTTCGCAGCGTGGAGCCCTAGATCTCTTTCGATTGCGGGAAGAATGTTTTTATGGCTGCAGGTTGGAGCAGGCCGGCGCCATTAATGCAGGCCGAGGCCCGAAGCTGCCTATTGTGGGTTATTTACATGGAGCTCCCCGTAGTTTTCTCCACTTCCTGGGTTCAGGCTTCTGGTGCTCAGTTTGTTCTTCAGATTGGGTGTGAAGGTGAGAATGTGTCTGGTTTCAGAGGTGAGATTCGAGCCTGTTCGGGTTTGAATTTGCAACATCTCCATTCTACCTGCGTGTTGCACAGAGGAACTCCTTCGGTGGCCTGGGGTAAGTGGTTTATTCATTGCAACATCAGTTATATTTGCTCTGCTTCTCGGTCTCGAGCCTCCTTTGTTTATTCTCTCGAGCCTACGGTTCATTTGAGGCATTCTTCTGGGTTTAGGATCTGTTCTTTTGGGTTTTCGGTGTCTGTTAGTAACATGAAGCATCCAGGGAAGCGAACCCGTTCGGGTGATCGCCTTAGCAGCAGCAAGCGACCCTCTGTCCGTCCTCCGCCCAACCCTGTGCTCATGACCATCAACCTCTCCTCCTCTCCTGAGGATCCTCCTCCCAGCAATCCTTCTCGCCAGCCGATTCCTAATAGTGCCTTTCAGTCCACCCATTTCAAATTCCAGAGCAACCTGAATAGGCCTCGGATTTCCGCCCATATTACCATTATCATGTCTGAAGAAGTTAACCAGGTCGCCCCTCTCTCCTGCATTGACCCCAATTCCTCCCACAGTAGTGAGCGCTCCTCTGCCAAGAATTCTATGGGTATAAAAAGGGAGACTGAACCGGTTATGCAGGTCAATTCGCCCCCCATAATCCCTCCCCTGGTTGATTGTGATCAATTCGAAGTGGAGACCGATGCAGGAACCACCGACAAGGTGCCGGAAGGCAAAGTGTTGGGTGATAAAGAGCTACTCAGTCAGGATGACGCGTGTCTGGAGGCCGAGGAGACACAGGGGGAAGCTGAGAAAAATGAATAATTGGCGATGTGGTTTGCTTTTTTTGGTTCTTCGGTGGATGCTCTGGGAGCATTGCCCACGCATTTTGGCCAGGACTCAGCTTGACAACATCAATTCCAGTTTTGGGTCTCTCATCGACGCAGCGTCTGTTCGTTCCTTGGACCAGGGCTACCAGTTCTGTTTCTCTGTTTATCTTCTTGTTCATCACTCTCTGTATGCTTGTAAAGCCAATATAATTGGCTATATGCCTCTGATTCTCCCTGGTTTTTACAGTAATGGGGCAGTTTTGTAATGTGAAAGGCTTGCGGGCTTCTGCCCTTGCAGCAGCCAACATATGTAAATATATTTTGATTTCCAGTTAATAGAATTAGATGTTACAGAGAAAAAAAATATTTAATTACTCTCTTTCTTCTAATAAATTAAATAATTAAATATTAATTAAACTTATTCATTTTAATTAATTAATTTTGATTAAATAATCTTAATTTAAATTTAATTAAAATCAATTAAGAAATTAATTCATAATTCTTTCTAAATGCTTTAATTTTATTTATTTTAAATTTTTTTATTTGATTAAATATTTATTTTAGTGGATTTTATTTAATTCCTATTTCTATTAGAATTAATTTAAAATTAATTTAAGCAATAATCAAAGTTAATTTTCTTGGTTATATTATTATTTGATAAATTTGGTTTAATTTCTTTTTCATTTAGAATTAAATTAAAATTAATTAATTTAATTAATATAATTAATGTAATTTTAAATTAATTAATTTGTTTTAAACTCATCAATTAATTTTTAAAAATTAATTAATTAAATTTATGAAATGAAAAAACTCTTTTTTTTTAATCTTATGCTTCCAAAGGTCCGGAGGGGTTTATTTGTCTGATCAGGGGAAGCCAATTTCCACTGATTTCACTCCCATTGTCCCTGTTGAGGTTCTGAGGAAATTTCATAATTTCAATGGCCTCTTTGATTTTTCTTTTATGATAGTTATCCTCTCTTGCAATTACTTTGGCGTCTTCCAAACACACATGATGCTTGGTTTTGGACGAGTGCTCTGCAAGGGCTGATGTACGAGATCTCTCATTCTTTATGTCAGCCGCGTGCTCTTTTAGTCTTATTTTTACAGACCGACCTGTTTCCCCAATATAACTCTTGCCACACGAGCAATCGATCTTGTACACACCCTTGAGTTGTTGACGATCAATGTTATCCTGAACTGACCTCATCATTTGCCTTATAGTTCCACATGTTGTAAATTGAGTGTTTATGTTATTCTTCCTTAAAATTTTTGCAATCTTATCTATAATCCCTTGGATGAATGGAAGGTAGACTTTCCCATGATTTTCTTTCTTGTCTTTAGGGGGACGCTTAGAGAGGACCTTATCCTGAGCTCTTCTTATAGCTTTCTTGATACTCCACTCCTTGTATCCAAGGTTTTTGAAGACAGAGGTTAAGTGTTCAATAAACCTTCATTCATATTCTATCTGATTTAGTCCTGATGATGGACCCCCTTTGGGGTTTGAAACGTCGGCAGAATGAACAAGAAACTGTGGATAATCTGGATCATGACACTGCAAGAAGTATTATTTTTAATTATTATTGTTATAAGGTGAATTTGTCTTTTTTGATTGGTAAAAAGTGTATAAGATTATATTAAATTGGTGTATAAGATTTTTTTGTTTGTGAGATAAGGGATCTATCTCCATATAGCTATTTGACTGCTAAGTTTACAAAGACATACATTCTACACCTTTTGCTTTTGAACCTATAATCCTTTAGAAGGAAACACATGCTTTTAACAATTTATTTAATTTACAACTTTTTAATCTAAAGCAACTCATTAAAGAAAAGTATTTTGAGTATATTTATTTTTATAAAATCATTTCAAACTTACATTTTTCTCAATAGTGATTAAAAATATTTACATATAATAAATATAGAAATAGAATAGAAAATTAGTCAATTCTGGATTTACCAACCGCCCAAAAAGAATAAATACAAAAATAAAATTGAAAACTAGTCTAGATTCGTCTTAATTCTGGATTTACCAAGCACCCAAAAAAATCAAATCGCTTGGAAAACAAACATGTTCTAAAGTGAAAAGGAATTTGATCGCTCTCAAGACTTGATAAATGAAAATTTATATAAAATCAAAACATCATCTTGTTTATAACTAATATCTATGACAAATATTTAACCTCCACTAGATCAAAATCTGTGCTGCGACTAAAAGTATTATATGCAATCAGAAATATTATTGAAATTAAAATACTCGCAAAATCAGAACCTCCACAAGATCAGTGCATTATCTTCACTATATGGGAGAAAATATTTTAAAT
>APFE030766590.1:1719-73259 GCA_000404065.3 Pinus taeda | reverse complement strand
TTTTTTTCTTAGCAAAGACTATTCTATTAATAAAAAGATGAAAAAATATTTACAAAGAGGTTTTAACCTCTAAGGGGGCTGTAGCCTGCCCTCTGCCAAAAAACCAATAGCAAGTGTCATGAAGCCTGACCTTTACATATTGAACTATCCAAATCATAGGCAGACTGTTGATTTTTACAAAATTCAGCTCTGCTCTGAGCTTACAAACATACAAAAATACAAAATTCAGCTCTTCACTGAGCTTAGAAGGGCTATTACATTTCCATGTAGTATCAAAAAACCTGTAGATTGTAAATTTTAGGCCAGTGAGAAAATAGACCATTCAAATAAGAACAAGTAGACCAAAAACAAACCATAGCGCCAACAAGCTTTTAATCCTACTGAGGAGAGCCTGCATCCTTCTCGCTTGCTCGGTTGACCCAGGTAACTTTGAGGTTGTCTTCTACATCCATCGCGCTGCGTCCTGGAGGGAGAACAAGGTGAAGAATGTTCCTGAAAGGACTTGCAGGCTCATAATCCTTGACTGGCTCCTGTGAAGATGAAGGCTGGTGCTGAGGTATTTCTTGTTGGCCCTCATCACTCAAAATCCCCGAAGAATTGAGGACATCCCCAATTGGGCTTTCTTGATGAGCACTGGAATTATTGGAATGAGCCTGCTCACTGGATGATTCTTCTGCACTAGCAGGCTCTTCCTCTAATTCTGACTCTTCCTCCTCCTCTGAAAAGAGCACCGTGACAACATCAGAGATTAGCGGCTTGTTCAGCTTGCTGCGAAACTTGAAGCGAGCTGAATGGAAAGAGCTGGTGAGAGAGGGACCAGAACTAGCTGAGGATGGTGAGGGGGGCGGAACAGAAGCCAAAGGTTCTATGCATTGCGGGACAGAGCCTCCGCGACTGCTAGAACCTCCCGTGACCCAGTATGACTTCCCCGTCTTGGTATTCCACGTTGGCGCGGCATGGTGGAATTCAGGTGATGACTGTGCACACAAAGATCTTGAATTGGGGGAATGAACAGCCAATTGCAGGCTGAAGACCATACACTCCAGAACCAGACGCCTTCCAGTTCAACCCAATTATTGACTGGTGAAATCGACAGCTCCTGCTCTATATTAACCAGAAACGCTATGCGCAGACCCCCAACAGTGACAGGCGACACCAAATTTTTGTGCCAGACCCCGAAACAGAGAATGAACTTAGAGTAATGGAAGACAACAGTGTTTAGACACGGGGATAAACTGAAAAGAGCGGAAGCAGACCTACTGGACCCTCTTACCAGACCAAAACCAGCAGACTGATGCCTGACCCAGGGAGGCTCCCGTGCACTGCGTGCTGCCCTGGAGCTCAGTCTAATTAACCATCTGAAGTGCGCCTCTGTGCCAAATCCGCCGAGGTTCATGTCTTTTATGCCTTGATTGAGGTCTGCCAACCGGGAACGATGTCCTTGCCGCACATTAACTTCCCTGCTCAGCGCCATAACTCCCAGGTTCAATCCGCCATTACGCAGGGCCTTGAATGCCTGCTCCTCACCTGCTTTAAACCGCTGAGACCTGCTGGCTTTGATGCCAGCTGCCGTCCTTTCCTGTATTGTCATGGATACGTGGTACTAGCACCCGCATCCGGGTGATTTTAAAATTTGAATATTAAAAACATACACAATTTTAAAATAAAAAGACATCTAACATAGTAGAGGAAGTAAGGCAAAAGAAAACTTTTCTTAGTCATGCGATCATTAGTGAGGCACAGTGAAACAGGGTATGAGCATATGGTTCTTCCATCTATGCTTTAAAGCTCTTAGATGTTACAACGCAGTTGGGAAGCATGTGGCATTTAATTTTTCTCACCCGAGATTTTTCTAAAAGCTGGCTAGTGAGCACATATAAACCCAACAACAATCAATAATTATTACTGTATTTTTTTTAATTTTTGTTAATTTATTTTATTTTTTATTGTATTTAATTTTTTATATTTATTTTATATAATTTGGCCGAATATAAATGTTTATAAAACAAGACATTTTTCTTTTTTTTTCGTATTAAATTAGAGAACGCATTTTAACAAAAAAAAAATGAAATATTTTTAAAAAACATAATTTTAATAAATATATTTACACTTTACTTTTATTAAATCAATATTACAAATATTTATTTTTTTCATATGATATTATATTTTTATGTGAATATTTTTTATATTTGTATAATACTTTCATTGAATCAATTTATTAAAATATCTTTATTTTTATATCTATACAAAATATTTTATAATATTATACATTTTTATATAAAATATTTTTATTTAAAATAAATTGCAATTTCTATAAATTGAATTTTCACTATAATGATTTTCAATTAAATATTTAATATCATAACTATTATTGTAAAGTAACATAAACTAATCTCCATCCCAAATCTATTACATTTCAAAAGATTCAAAATAAATAAAAAAAGTGGAGATGAAAATCCTAATGATTTTACACAACCAAACATTATTTAACTTTCTTAAGATTTATACTTAGAATTTTTAATATATTTTGTTTTGGGTTAACATGGCTATATACAATTGGAAATTGGAAATTATGTATTGGGAAGTGTATTGGTTTATATCAATAAATTTATTAGGGATGTTATTTATGGATGTGGAGAAATATTTTTTGATTTTTCCTGTAAAGTGTTTTTGAAAAAAAAATAATTACAAGGTGTTTTTTGTTTGAAAAAAAATAATAATTACAATGTGTTTTTTTGGAAGAAAAAAATAATCCAAAGGTGAACCATACTATCGGTATTGTACTCATATGACACAAAGTCAATTCTAATTGCTACCACTATAACTCCTAGATGAACAACACCAACCCAACACACAGTCCATGGATAAATCAAGGGGATTTGAACCCCATATCTCATAGTACATATTACTTCATTATCATGCTAATCACCAATTGAACTAGTCCATGAACTACCTACACTATAGTAATTACCATATATAATTTATATAATATATATATATATATTATATATATATATAATATATATATATATATATATATATATATATATATATATATATATATATATATATATATATTATATATAATTTTTCATTATATACTTATTTCTAATAGAAAATATACATTATTCATTATAATATCTCAATTATTAAATTAGTATCCATTACTACTTATTCACATTTATAAAACAACTATAAAGTTCAAAGTATCTTGGATATAACACTTCTACACTCAATCTTCCAATAATTTATTGCATATGTTCTTTTTCTTGTCAAGTTGTCTGAGTTCTCTAGAGATTACTTCAAGCTTGACATGTGGCTTGAGAAACTATGAACCAAGGGCATCTAAGCTGTCAAAATCACTCGGGGATCGCACCTGTACTGGGTCACAACAACCCTTAACATGACTGGATTTTGGCCCACAAAATTTCAAACCGATGGCCTTCACATCATGGAGTGACTTAACATTACACCCCACCGTCGTCTATTCTATGCCCCGTGAGCTAATATGTTCCATTTATATACATTACATTGTAAACATTTTGCATAGCACACACTTTTGATATCATCTGGTCTATTTATTGAAATTAAAAGGTTCGTAATAAGGATATCATAATAGAAAAATAGTTATATTAAGTCATTTTGACATTATAAGGTCTATTTTTGAAAATCAAGGGGTTGGCACGAAGAAGACCATAGATGACAAATGATTAAATTAAGACATTGTTAAAGGGTTGTTATATACAAATATTTCTTATATGCATTGGTTTACATGAAATTCATTATTGGATTTGTTTATATAGTTCTAAATTCTCCTATCATCTTGTCATCCCTGGGTCATTTTTCATATTCCAAGGTGCCATATAGTTTGCTCCTCTTGTCTTAACAATTTCTAGTGAAGTGTGCCAGTCCACAATTTTGGTAGGTAGGTATCTGTTTCTTTTCTGGTTAGAAACTACTCCTTCGAAAATTTCTTGACGACTTGTGGTTTGTGGTACTAGTGGGAATTTCACTTCGTCCGTCAACCACAATTTGGCCTTTTGTGCTTCACATGCATCATATTCTCTAGCTGGTTGTTGTAGTTGGTTAAGTATACTAGTCCAAACGATTATCATCTATGTTGAATACAAGTTTTAAGTTCATATTTCCCCTCATTAAAGAATTCCTAGTCATAGGGGAGGGGATTTGGGGGTATCTTCGTCCAAGAAATATAGGCTATTCGGGTGGGAATCAGCTGCAAACTTATTTGATTCTACTCCCATAGAAGTGAGAAAGGAGATACTCACTCTGGAAGTAAAGGAGTTTGGGGACCGGATGTATCATTCTGACTCAAAAATTTGTAGTGGAAATTTCAAATGGGTTCAGACCCAGGAAAGTTGAGAAAGAGAAGATTGTATTTCCTATATTCTATATCAACACATCGATAAATGGAGACAATTCTTAATATGTTGATTCGAGACAAACAAGTTAACAATTACAAACTCTTTTCTGGTAAGGAGAAGTTAAAGAGGATACTTAGGGACATCAAATACGATTTGGACAATATAGTGGTTATACTTAATAGAGTGGAGCACTTCGTGGTCTCAAACTCGGATGCTAACTCCAATGCTCATTAGAATGAGGAATTTGTCATCAATGTACCTCCCCTTAACATGGTCAATACAAACTCCTCTCCAGAGTACCCGGTGATCATCTTGGATGAATAAGTCCATCTCTGAATTGGTTCTTATCTTTATCTATTGATAGTATGAGATAGTTTTCTATATAGATACTATCGTCTAGTTTTAAGTATGCTAGTTATTGTTAGATTGTTAACTTCAATATGTTAGTATGAATGACTATTTTGTTTTATTGAAAACACCACTATGTCAAGTATTATCTATGTGGTTATTAGGAGAAACCACAAAGTTTACTCTTTGGGAAATTTTCAGTCTTAATAGTTGGATTGGTTTTTTTATACTGTTTCCTAGAAGTTACTGGTCATTTCTCCAACATTGAATTGAGCTTGAAAGATATACCAATGTAAAAAAAAATTGGCAACTAATAAAAATCAGTGGTATGAAATTAAAAATAAAAATATTGGATTTTTTTTAAAAATACGATAATTTAAAATGTGGGAAGACTACAAACATGGAACATGTTAACATTATAAGTAGAATATTTGCAAAAAAATTATTAAATTGCATTCTAATGTATGTGAAAACATAATATTAACTCCATTAATATATTGGAAATCAAAATCCATACACTAAGTAGTATATCTCTGTAATGTGTGCACCCTTTGTGTCGGCCTCTATCCTTAACGTTGGATCACAAGAAAACATGTTAAGCATGTTGGTTATATATAAGTGTGTGTGTGAGCGCGCGCGCTTTGTGTCGACCTCTGTCCTTAATGTCGACTCACAAGAAAAAATGTTAAGCATGTTGGACTTAGGCATTTCTATATATTGTTCATCAATATGTTTAACATACATATTTAGCTTTGAAGGATTTAAGTGGATATGCTGTACCATTATAGCTTTGATACGATAAAAGTTAAATTACTTGAATTAACATTTTGAGTTATGGTATATTGTTATTATTAATTTTTGGGACTATGTTGCAATGTTTTGCATACACATATATGTATATATTACAAGGGTTTAGATTAATTGTTAGTCATTAATGTTTTTAGGTGTTTGTTTACTTCCATGTTAGTGTATGCTTGGCTTGAATCTTCTGAGTTGAGGCTCCACTAGTAGTCATCAATGTTGTTGGGAATCTCTATACTACCATGCCAATGGGTGCTCAATTTGAATATTTTGACAAGTTTACTAGGGATTTCATCCTTGAACCTAGGCAAGCATCCATTATGTTTCCCTTAGATTTTTTCTTTGAAATATGTGCACACACACACACACACACATATTGTTGGCTTATTGGGGCCTAACCAAGGTTCAGAGTTAAGTTAGCCAAACAAATCTCGATACTACTGGTCCTTTTGACAACAGTCCATGGAGCATGGACTAAGTTCTCACCTGAGGTAGTATGGGAGGGTGCTAGAACCAATTTTCTGCACCCTAGAGATGTCTGAGAAGTTCAACTAGTTGGCGGTTTGACCCTGTGCGTAGGTTGCTTCGCGCACTTTCCCGTACTTCGCAGTCTGCTATACTGCCTTCTTGCAGTCCTACCCAAGGGCTGAACTTCGCGCTCTGCGTTATTACCCAAGACCTTACTGGTATTTCAACGTTAGTTAATTAACTTCGAGTGCTTTAAGTATAATTAACAATATAAGCCATTCATATAGATGCGCGCAGTAAATAAACAATATATTTGCAAATTATATCAATCATTCATTAACCCAAGAACAAATACATAAAATTACAACAAAAATTCTCTTTATTAATCCCTTCCTCGGTTATAGAGTCGACTTCACCCTGCACATTCAGCTACAGGGGTCTGTGCACTCAGCTGCGGACTACTAGGCCTTTGCGCACTCAGCTGCATAGCCTTCTCCTACTCTATGACCCAAAGACACACTTTACACTTTGATTCAGTCACTTAGACTTTTTCCTACTTCTTCCTTCTCCTCTATTTACACTTAGAGCCTTCCTCTATTTATACAATCCCATGGTCCTCGGACCATGGGTAGGTCTATCCAGTCGACAGTACATTACAAAACTAGGGCAGACAACCCTGTGACTCTATCATCCTTTCACGCCCCGCGCCTGCAATTCGCAGAGCTTTAGAACAAGATTCGGTCAAAACTTGGGCTTTGAGCCCCAAAACATGCCTTGTGGGGATTCCATGCCCAACAAGCCCCCAACACAAACATTGTGACTCGCCCTCGAGTCACTCTATCGACACGACGATCTTTGCATGGAGTCCCTCCAATTGTTCTCGAACTGCGTGGAGATCGACAGCGCATTGAGCTGCTGCTTACTAGATCTGTTGCATACGTTGTTATGAGACCTCTATGTCAGGAGTGCTTCTCTACATTAATTTGTAAATCCCCTACATGTGTGCAAGTTTGCCTTCGATGTCTACCGTGATAGTGAAGGCATCGTCGATCCAAGTTTGGATACACACTTTTAGGACTGCTTCCTTATGTCGTGCTGCATCCACCTACTCCTTCAGTTCTTTAGCCTGTTGCATCTGCGCAAGCCTCTGGGTGAGGACCATCATCTATGCAGTTCCTCGGACATTGTCATACTATTGTTAGAGTTCTCGTGCCTCTGTCTCTAAGCACTGGATGTTGGGGTCTTCCTGCAAAGTTGTGCGGACCCCAAGTGATTCTTCCAACATGCTGGTGCAGTCTCGCACTACACCTTCGATTTCCTCCATTCCTATTGTGATATCGCTAGCGTGTTATTCTCTGACTATTGAGGGAGTGGATGGCTGCGCCTTTAACCACAACTCAGTGATCTAAAGATTTAGCTCCAGCTGAAGATCCCTACTGCTAACCTGTGGATCCGGGCCTTCGCTAGTATATCTGTTGGGATGGACAGCTCCAGGCCGCTTTGGCAAGCGTCGTCTATCACCTGTACCAGCTGTTGACTTTACGACAACAATTCGTTGATTTGCAAGCTTAGTTGTTCCATATTTATTTTCTTCTCACTAAGGACTTGGAGCACACGACTCTCCCTAGCTTGCATCTCTGTAGTTATCCCATCCTGCAACACATATAATGTCTCACACAGGAGGGCAGCTAGATTAACATTGAGACCTTTCAGTGCGCTAAAGAAAGGCCTGTCGACTGAGTATCCACCTCCATGCCTTCATCTTCTTCTTTTGTGATGATAAGATCCTACAGGTCTTCTTCTTCTTTGCTTGTTTCTAGAGTGACGACTTTCCCCTTCTCCTCCATCAACAGTTTGCTACACAGTGGGTTCCTCAGGGACACACGTACGAGAGCCATTACTTGTTTGTCCTTCTTAGGTCTTGGTGTGTGCGATGATTCAAGATTTCTACCACAATCCCGACACCTTCTGGAACATCCCCCCAGTTAGGGCCTGCGCGACCTCCTCAACAGTCACTTCTGCTATCTTCATACCATCCTTAGTTGTTGCCATTGTATCTGTGCAACAATCTATCACTTGCGAATTCAAGGGCTTAATCAACGCTAGGCTCACAACAATCAAGGTTCTACTCGACCACTCAATTTTCAAATGACTAAGTGTTGTTTGCTTGGCATCCCTTTGTATTTTATAACACTTTTGGAATTTGAATTCGACCGTTCCCCCCAAATCCGGTTCATTAATGCTCCCTTGGCGGCAAATTTTCCCAGATTTTGCCCATAAATCGCGTCTTAAATGCCTGCCCCTTGCTCCATTTGGCCTAAAGTTGAGAATCCCATTGTGAATAGTGACTTCAACGGTCACTTTCTGGCCAACCTGAGCGGCAGCACATCCCCTCGTGCGCGGTCGCGGACCTTGTGACTCTTTGCTTCCGCATTCATCTCTAATATCGCACAGCTCTCGGACAGAATATTTTATAGTCCCGCACTCCCTTCCAACTGCCTAGAGTGCTAAGACTATCCTTCCCTCAGCTAGTTAAGTGGTCACACCACCCGTGAAAAGTTTCATCTGATCATTCATCATGTTGCTTGGAGAATCCATACCTTTTACTATTATGGTCGGCATCACGTGCTTTATTACTTGCAACGTGCTACCCTAGTCATTATGCTTAGCAATATACAGTCCAAGCCAAGGCATCAAACTAATCAATTCACGACAATAGGCCTTAACCTTGTCATCGTGATCGCACGCACCCTGCCTTACCATTCGAATCTTTTTTCTGAGAAAATATTTCTCTATTTTGTCCTCCATCTTCTTGACTTCCGCGTCCATCAAAGCACTTTTCTTCCTTAACCATACCCTTTCTTCTTCAAGTTTGTGGAGTCTAAGGTTTCCCTGTTGGATTTCTTCCTCAAGTCTCATGCATTATGTTTCTTGCAGCTGTGTGATCCCTTCTTTCTAGGCTTCGCAAACCATCGTATCTATTAGTGCTACTATGCGTGGACTAGGCTTTTCATGCTTCATGGGGATTACAACATTTACTTCATACTTTAGCTTCGGAAGTGCCTGCGTGGTCAGGGTTTTGCACATGGTCTTATAATCCCATAGAACCGTTGGTACGCGCAGGTCCCAGTCAGTTTGTTTCACATGGTGGACCGTGTTCAGTGCTTCACGTACTTTGTCAAAATCTTCTGCTTGCTTGGTCTTACCATACTTCCTAGTCCCAACCGGAGGGGTCATTCGCACCATTGTCTTGCCCACTCCTACTTATCGGTCATGTTTCCTACCATGGGGACAGTGTGCATTCATGTAAGTTGTGCACCATACACCTGTACCCATCTGGAAAGGTGGGCATGCGGCTATTTCATCCGTCATACTCGACTTTCATCCACATCTAAGGCTTTCCAAACTGCATGTGCATCATCTTTCTGCATTCGCGCCAGTACTCAAAACTTCTTTGATGCATACCCCACCATCTTGTGGGCATAGCATGTAGTACCCATTTTAGAGCATTGAAACACTGCTGTTTCATAACTTCTCTTTCAAATTTATTCAAGAAATCATCCACCTTGCTCAACCCATCATACATAGGCATATCTCTTACCTCTGTTGCCACACAACATAGCGACCTTGTCATCATGTTACAGTTGAGTGTGGTTACCTCGTGTAACCGATTCTGCCATCGTTCTATCTCCTCGTCTGAATTTGAGGTGCAGGAGCTTTCGCGCTCCCACGAGAGTCTGACATCCGCTGTTGGATTTACCCAGTCCTGCTCCTGTGAGGTTATCTTGTAGATACAGTCTAGATCGTCATCATTATCATAGTCGCGCACTGGCTCTGTGTAGCGCGATCCTTCCGCGGAGTTTAAAGGTACCACTACGCACAGTGACTTTTTCTCAAAAATCATCTTGCACTTCTTTAGATTTATCACTCATTCCTGTCAGTGGCCCAGTCTATTCCCAGTAGCGCAGGATAGGGATTGTTGTCATCAACAATCTCTATTACTTCAAAATCTACTAGCGTGCTCGCACCTTCAATATCTATTGTTATCCCCTGCAATCTTCCCATAGGTAGTATCTTTTGTTGGTTCACCATTCACAATTGAATAGGAGACCATTGCAGTGCAGGCCTACCCATGCGCTCCCATGCCTGCTTTGGCAGGACGTTCGTGTCCAATCCTAGATCCAAAATCACTTGATCCATTTCATATTCCCCGATCTGTGCGGTCAATCTCATCTCTCTTCCTATTCGCGTTGTATGCTTCCCAAGATTCCAAACTACGCGCGGTTCTTTTGGCGTGGTTCCAACACATCTAGTGATGAGTTCTTGCAGCCCCTTCACAAATTTTCTATCGCGCAGCAGCTTCATGCATTTCTCCAAAAATGTAGTGAGCATTGATGGGTCCATTTCCAATTCCAGTTTGTCTTTACTTCCTGAAGTGGAGGCATCTGCGAAGCTCTTCTTAGCTTCCACGAATATCTCCTTAGCACACTCTAAATCAAATTCGGGTTCCTTTGTTGGAGCCTTGCGAACCCATTCACTTTCTTCAAGCTACTTGCCTTTGTCATCTCTTATCGTGATACCACTTCGGAGCATGATATTTACATTTGGGTCTTCCTCGTGTGGCTCAAACCTCATCATTTGCAGGTTCTGAGTCAGGGGAGGTTGGAGTGCTCCTTTATCGTGCAACCTCGCTATCAGCGTGGGATAGTCCTTCGTCTCATGATCAAACTGGGTACAATATAAGCATGATTGTCTTTTTGGATTTGTACAATTGCGGGCATAATGTCCTAGCCCTATGCAATTATAACATATCAGTTGTCCACAACCTCTTCTTGGTCTCATTCCACCTCGACCTCGTCAGCGCCCCTGAAATCCAGTGCACACCATCCCTGCATTTTGATCGAGGGCCCATGTTTCGGTCTAAACTCTATAGGTAGGAGTTTGATCCATGATTAGTTCATAACTTCTACAAGTGCCCTCATCGTGGCCAACTAACTTGCAGAAATCATAAAAAAACTGTTGGGAATTCTACGTATACTTCTGTAATAGATGGCATTTATCTATAACATGCTTCCCTCTTATCTGGCAAATTGTGCACCATAATGTAGGCACCGCGCTCGGTCCTTCTTGTGCCTCCGATCTCAATGGCATTGGTCCTCCTCCCACCAGGTAGTTCACAAAGACTAGAAAATGGTCCTTGTCATGTCCCTGGCCTTTACACTTTATGCACCATACCTCCTTGCACGCTTCTGGGCGAGCTTTCCTATCTTGTTTCAAACTCTACATTTCAAGGAATAATTTTTTCAACTGCGCATGGATTTGTTGAACTCCCAGGTTAGGATCTTTTATCGGGGTCTCGTGCAGTCTCATTGCAATCTCCAAGGCCTTGGCTTGAGTGGTTAGCTTCTGTTGCGACAACGTGTTCCTTAGATACGACGTCAATGATGCTACAAACCATGCGCAGTGTTGCCCATACGTCAAGGTCATATTGGCTTCACAAATTGTACACTTTAGTCTCTGATCTAGCTCCCAGGGGGTCTCGCCTGGAAGCATTGCGATTTACTTAAATCCAATGATCGACTGTGTCTCTGATTTTGGCCTACTAAATTCCTTGTTTAGCGCAGCTTGGATATCCACGATCCCTACGTTCAGATTGTCATTGGAATGCTTTATTTACCAAGTTATTACACGATCCTGCAGAGTGATGACCAACATTGCTTTCCTTATATTGTCATCCGTGACTCCCTGTGCTTCCCATACAACACTTACCACGAGCCAAAACTGGTTCGGATATTCATTCCCTACTCCCTTCAACACCGGCAACTTTATCGCACTTTCCATATTGAACTATGGTGGTGGCGGAGGTGTGTGGGCGAAGATAGGGATGAAGATGGTGAAAATGGTGGTGGTATAGGTGGGAGTGGTATACGTGGAATTCACTGCTTTATCCAACTGATCGCACTTCCTGGTGAAACCTTCATGAGCTCTTCCTCACTTTCTCACGGAGGTGAAATCAAGAGGCTAGTTTCTAGTTCTGCCCTATCTTCGTTTCTGTAGATCCTCCCACTTCGCATAGCCCCAAACATCAATTTATTTACATAACCCGCTTTTAAAACAATAGCATTTTAATCCAAGTGTTCAAATATTTAATGTACTTACCTCGCAGTCCTTTGAGGAAGCATTGTTCCGCCTCGCTATAGCTAATTGAAGTATCTACTGAGAACTCGGTGATAAATCCTCCTATAATTCGATCGAGCCAGTGATCCACAGCACGCATGATCTTATCTTCCGATGCTTCCAGTCTACGCAACAACTCTGGAGTCCACACAATACGTTTGTCGAGCCTACACCTTCCTTGACTGTCTGCTACTTTCGCGATCCACTCATACAACTCAGAGGGGAAGGATGCAAAGAAAATTTCGTGGATTTATGTATATAAGTAGCAATCTAACCACTCTTCTTTTGATAATCGTGGATTCTTTTTTTCCTGCACTGCCAACTCGTGAATCTTTTTTTCCAACTACTCTTCAATTCCTTTCTTTGTCAGATTCCAGTGATATGACATCGGATATCTCTATGTAGATCCTGGTCTCGGCAACGATACCATTTGTTGGCTTATGGGGGCCTGACCCAGGTTTAGAGTTAAGTTAGCCAAACAAATCTCGGTACTACTGGCCCTTTCGACAATAGTCCACAGAGCGCGGATTGAGGTCTCACCCGAAGTAGTATGGCAGGGTGCTAGAACCAGGTTTCCACACCATGGAGATGTTTGAGGAGTTCAACTGATTCACAGTTTGACCCTGCATGCAGGTTGCTTCGCGCACTTTCCCATAATTCGCAGCCTGATATATTGCCTTCGCGCAGCCCTACCCAGGGGCTGAACTTCGCGCTCTGTGTTATTACCCAAGACCTTACTAGTATTCAAACATTAGTTAATTAGCTTCGAGTGCTTTAAGTATACTTAACAATATAAGCCATTCATACAGGTGTGCGCAGTAAATAAACAGTATATATTCAAATTATATCAATCATTCATTAACCCAAGAAAAGATACACAGAATTATAACAAAACTTCTCTTTATTAATTCCTTCCTCAGTTACTGAATCGACTTCACCCTACGCACTCAGCTATAACGGTCCACACGCTCAGCTGTGAACTACTAGGCCTTTGCACACTCAACTCCAGAACCTTCTCCTACTCTACGACCCAAATACACACTTTACACTTTGATTCAGTCACTTAGACTTTTTCCTACTTCTTCCTTCTTCTCTTTTTACACTTAGAGCCTCACTTATGACTCTATCATACTTTCGTGCCCTATGCCTGCAATTCGCAGAGCTTTACAACAAGATTTGGTCAAAACTTGGGCTTTGAGCCCCAAAACATGCGTTGGGGGGATTCCATGCCCAACACACACACACACACACACATACATACACAAACATTCTTCTTTTTTTAATTGTTTTTTTAAAGAATACCTTGTGGATTATAAGGGACCATCCAAGTGTCAATTATTGGGTATTCATTATTGAAACTGCAAAAATTTGTGGTCCATATTTATTTCAAGCTATTGTTTGGCAAAGTAACCATTAACCAAAGGAATTAGTACCAACATCTTTGCATCCATTTCTAGATCACATGTTGCATGCATATTCAATTCATGATATGGCAGCTTCTAAGGAATATATGTTATGATCCCACTTCAACATGATACAAATAATGATCACTTGAGCATTGCAATACTAGGTGCAAAGTATTAGTGTGTTTGTTTTTTAATAAGAATATATGAAGATGTAGTTTAGAAAGGTCTTTTATCCAAGGAAAACTTTGCAAAGAACCCTAAGTGATGCTTCCCCATTTAGTGGATGACATCTCTAGTAAACCCATCAATGTATGGTAGTGTGTGTAGTTAATTCACATGAAATATAGTTCTAAACCAAAGAACACAAGAAAAAAGAGAGACAAACCCCAAGAAAGATCTATTTTATAATAGAAAATGGAAGCTATGTTGACTTGCCTCTTCAAAGGGGAAACCTCAAAGAGCGATGCTCTAAATACAATCACAATTCGACAAACATTACATAACCTTTTATTCAATATATATCTATCCATAGAGAATATTAACTACCTATGGGTCTCGTTGAAACTATTCATAAACAATAAAAGGATAATGACATCAACCCCAAAGGAGGGTTTTAACAAGCAAATAATGCTAGATTTTGCTTTTATATAATTGTTAAATTCATTTCCTACTTTAAGAACAACAATACACCAAACAAAAATTATTCTTCAGTAATATTTCACATAAAACCATAGTCCTAACCCTGAATATCTAGCAATTAGAAAAATGGAATGACAAAATTATTAAAGGAGTGTTTGATTAACACCACTATGAATAGTGCCTTGTTCTAAATGGATTAATGGAGTCTTCAAGGAAAATTTAAATGAGAAGGGCCTTGTTGAAGCAGGGGGATGACTAGGGCATCCACTTTTAAACCTCTAATGATTGACTTGTGAGGGGATATTTCAAATTTAAGAGATGCGCACTCAAAGTTCTCTTATGAAATTCATGGAAACAATTTCACATATCATAAAGGAGCAAGATTTGAAGATAAGTTCAACAATTTATATCATGGCACATTTAGAAACCCTACTATGTAAATACAACATGAAAAATATAGAGAACATGTGGTAAACTTACAAAAATTTCCACAAGAATTACCTCAATCAATCATAGGAAACCATATCCAAGAGAAACCCACACCATAAAACATCACATTTTGACTTAATAGAAACAAGAAGTCTAATGCACACTCTTTAAAAGAGAAGAGTGTGATGAGTGAGTGATCATGGAAAAGTGAAATAAGGCCTCCTATATTTATATGAGGCCTAACTTGCCTTATTTCCACAATTTTTTTACAAGCAAAGCCCTAAAACACGTTTTCTTAAGCATTTAACAAGTGTGTGGTCATAATTTGACCTCAATATAGCTAAAAAAGCATAACATAAATGCCAAAAATAACCAGTATGTGTGGGAAATAAAGTCCTCGACTATGACATCATCCTTCATAAATGCTCAATATGCCACAATCAAGTAACAAAAATGGATCATGATTGCTCCTAACTCCAAGATGTTAGTGTCGGTATCTTCATCCCTCCATCAGTGATCAAATTCTCTTATTGCATTGCATGTTAGGTGTCTCATTCGACCAACTACATTCCATTAGGATCATGGATCATCTGATGGTAGTGGCATATTATACATTTTCCTTCATGTTCTTTACCTGCTGACCCATTTTCATACATCTAGATCATTTGCAATCATTTTTTGTCTTTAAATCTGCAAAAGTCATTTTTAGGGTTTTAGGTCTCATTAGGTCTAGGATTTTGTCAATAAGGTCTTGAAAATGCTGAATAATGTTCAACAGGCACATGAGGAGGTCAAATAAAGTCTCAGCAGCAATAATTTCAATAATCACATGCTCAGTGATTGATTTTTCCTCAAAACCCTGTTTTGAGGAAAAACATGGTTTTTTATGTGTCATGTACTAAATTTCATGTAATTTCATTTCTCTATATGTAATAATTTCAGAGGTAGCCCTGGTCACCTTGCCAAGCCTCTGCAACTCTAGTTCCTACAAAAGAAACAAAATGTTAAAGCATTTAGTCCATCAAAGGCAAAAACCAAGCAAAATGCCAAAACAGAGTTTTAAAAGAATGTGAAATGAGCAAACATTAGAAGAGTGGGTTTTTGAAAAGAAAAAGCAAAACCATATGTATATAAACTATTTTTCATGTTGAAAAGTTCATTTGTGCTCAAGGGAGAAAGAGTGAGCAAATTAAAAAAATCGTTTTAAGGCAGAGGAGGCAAAATCGCAACAAATTTGACATTCTCTATGGCGCAGCGCACCTGGGTGTGGGCACGACACACCTATCCGGCGCGGCGCACCGGGCAGTAGTTTACAGTGTATTTTTATAAGGGGTGCGATGCACTGAGGCAGCACGGTGCACCTGTAAGGTGGTGCAGCGCACAGGTCTCCAAAGCCTGAAATCATTCACATCTTCCTCCAAAGGCTCTCAAATTGTAAACTCCTCATCTTACAAGTAAGTTGATACCCCCTCATGGCCAATGAATGAGTTTGTCTTAGTGTTTATGGTGATTCAATAGGGAAATATTGAAACCCTAGCTCCTTGCATTGCTTGTTAAAAAACATTACCTAGGGTTTAAAAAATTGTTGTTTTTGCTGCTAAATCCTAACCCTATCATTTTCAGTCTTTCACTCCCTCACTTCATTCTCTCCATCCCTTTTCACTCATATTTACTCATTCCCTATTCCTCATATCCCTAAACTACCAACCCTACCTTCACTTATCCCAAACCCTAAACAAATAATCCCAAACCCTAGATATTATTCCCTAAACCCTTTCATTCCCCAAAAAACCCTACAAACAGCATCCCCAACCCCTCATACACAGTCCCCTCACAGTCACTCATTAATTCATATCTTTAACAGCAAATTCCTATTGTCACTCTAAAATCTCTTCATACTCATCTAAGAAAACTCAAGCATTGGCAAACATGGAGTCAGATTCTTCTTCTGACAGAAATGATGAAACAATCAGTGACTCTCCTAGAGAAATTCATGCACCAAGGAGACCTCACAAGTGTCGGAAACATAACCGAGAGGAGCCTACTTCACTTGCCGAGTTGTTGGCTTGTCCTCTTGCTGTCACATGCTTCCAACATCAATCTTGTTACCAATTTTGTGAGATGGTGGAAAGAGTTAAATACAATCATGAGCTTGCTAGACTGTTTGTACTCCATCTTCAGAATGGCCAAGTCAATTTGGCAGGTGTGACATTCACCTTGACACCTGAGACTATATCTCAAGCAACCAGTATTCCAAATGTAGGTGAGCAGTGGAATAAGGGGCAGCTGGTAGACAGGGAACATTATGAGCCTTATATCAAGGCTGGTTTTCAAAGGCAGATTATTAGAGTTTTCCTTTTTAGGTACCTTCAGGACACATATGCTCCCTTGATGAAACTCATAATTAAATATTTCAGCTGTGAGGGCATATTTTCTCGCCTGTATGCCTACCAAATCAGATTGTTGATGCACTTCACTAGGGTGAGAATGATTAACCTCCCCTATTTTATTTGCCGGAATATTGAGAAGATGACCACCTTGGTTCAAAGGAATCCTCCTCATCAGCAGTATAACAACATCTATCACTTTGCGCTAATCAAAATTGTGGTTTTGCATCAGCTTAGTCTACTGAATGATTCATGGGAGGATTTCATTGCTCATGAGGTCTTTATAGGTCCACAAGTTCCCCCATCAATTTTTCATGAGGCAGGAGAGCCTTCACATCAGTAAGAGGTGCATGAGACACAAACCACCAGTGTGTTAGTGTTTGTTACATACCAAAAGGGCACAAGGAGATTGTTTGCAGCAACAAAACAAGTAATAACTCCACCCGGGGTGGAAGGGATCTCATTTCCTTCAACAACAAGGCAGGTATAGGACAAGGGTAAGTAGCCATTACATGATGAGGGGCCTTCAGAAGGTCAAGAGAGAGATTTCATTCTCATTCAGGATGATGACATTGATTTGGGCTCCCAAAGCTCAAAGCTCAAGGAGATCATTCAGGAACAACAAGCTGACATTCAGGAATTATCTCTCAACCTGGAAAGAGCCAAGTGGATAATCAACTATCTTCAGCAGAGGAACAAATGGCTAGAGGATCAGCAAAACATCATGGAACTTCAAAACATAAAAGAAAACCAGCAAGCTGCCAAGAGGAGGAAAGTCAAGTTGACACCACTTGAACAAGAAATTGATGCTGATCATGAATCTTGGCTTGAGAGGGTAAATATGCACTTGGAAAAGGTGCTAGAGAAGGCGAACAGAGAGAAAAAGATGTTGAGGCACATGGCCTAGCACTACTCGGCGAGAAACAAGGTGTGCAAAGCAAGAATCATGATTTTGAAGTCCAAGTTGAAGAAAGCATCGAGGAAGAGAAAAGAGAAAGATAGACTCCAGATCTTGGCTGAGGCTTCTGTAGCCCAACATAGCACTTGATGAAGGACACTCAGCCCAAATTTCAAGAAATTTGGGAAACTTTTTGCAAATTTTGAATTTTTGGCCTAAAAAACAGGTTTTTTTGCCTGGTGTGCCGTGCCACCTGGCATGCGCTTTTTCTAGGGACCTCCTTTTGAGGAAAACTAAGCATTTTTGGATTCCTCATGGAAAAATACGAATGCCCTCACATGGCCAAGAAATTTTGACAAGTTTTGAGCTTCCAAAAGGGTCAAAAACACCCCAAAAATGACCTTTCTGCCCCTTTTTGGCCACACAGGAAGTAGTGTTGGGAGAACTCATTTTTGGAGGGGCAAATGGAGACCAAATTCAGAAATTCCACTTGTTCTGGATAGTAAATAGGAATACCTTTCCAAAAATCCCACTTGGAGCAAATTTGGTGCACGGTAAGGCTTCCAAAATCAGCTCCAAAGTAGTGTGGTGCACAGGGACAGGAGCGCGACACACAATATGAAATTTTGTCATTTTGGTCAAAAAACTCTGTTTTTTCGCCTAGTTTCTTCTCAGTTTGACTTTTCTCTTTCTAATAGTCAAACTCATGATGTAATTTGATGTGAATTGATGGATTTTTATGTAAATATGTTAAATTTTCACTCATAGAGGTAGATTCATCCATGAAAAGGTAGTTTGCAACTGCATGAATCAATTTCCTAGTTTTTAGAGGCAAGTTGTTCCATTACCCAATTTTTAGTTCTCAATTTAGATCTTGTTGAAATAGCTTCTAAACTTATGAACTCGACCCATAAAGGCTAGGATGAGTTGTTTGTTGCCTATATCCAGTAGTTTTTAAGGTATTGGCAAAGGTTGGACTTTTGTGAAAGCTTTGAGCAGCATTGTACATTCATCTCTGCAATTTGGCAAAGGAATAAACCAGAGTTTGCAGCACTTTATGGGATTCTTGTGGAAACTTGATTTGGTATTGTTTTTCCTTCTGTAATTACAAGTTTACATGTGTTTGTGTATGCCATCATCTTCTCTCTGTTCATCTTAACTAAATGAAATAAGGATAAAGGTAGAATTCATTGATATTGTAGTGTTCTACCTAGGGTTTGTTTAGTTATTTATGTTTTCAGCTATTTGAAGAGGATCCCTGAGACTTTCATGCCCTCTTCAACTCCTCAACAGTCTAAAAGTTCTCCATCTCACTCAATTTTGAAGTACTAAGTCATTTGCCTACCTCGCCCCATAGAGATCTCTGCAAAACTAAGCCCATTCCCCGAACCCAAATCTGCCTTTCACATTTGAGCCAACAAAATATCATAAAATTCAATAAAACTCTTTTGAATACATACCTAGCCTAAAATCAATCTTTACATCAATCATCTCAAGCCTCATTGATCATATTTTATTGGAATTGACAAGGAGAGAGCCCTGTAGGGCTAGCTACCAGGTTAAGCTTGGTTTGACGTTACCCTAGATCCTACCTTTCTCAACCTGAGGTATATTTAGGCATTAACACAAGAAAGGCTCAAAATGCCAAGGTATGCCTCCATAAAGTGCCTCTAAATCCATGACATCATCATAATTATGCACCACGTCACCCTTCTGGGGGAAAAAGCAGTGACATGGCACCATTATGCTCAAGTGTTGAAAGTGAAAGGTGATGTGCAAGCCCTCCCATGTCATCTAAAGGATAACCAACCATCATTTGGGCTACGGAACATGCCACATTTATCAAACATTATGAAGGCCAGCATGGGGGCATCCTAGGTCCATATGAGCACATGATGAATAATTCCAACATCTAACCTCGTAGGATTACTATTTCAACATATGGGGATGCTCATGAGGGTAAAGTACCACATGTAATCATTTCATAGCACAATATTCATCTCAAGGGGTGACGGGGGTGGGAATGTTGCAACATCAAGATTAGAAATGCTCTCAGAATGGGGTGCAATGATATTTGGAGTGTTGTTGAAGGGGATCAAGACCAAATCTAAATGGGTCAATGCTATTATAATAACACCACCCGACAAAAACCTCTTACGATCAAGTGATAGTAATAATAATTAAGGAAAATAACCATTAAAGCATCATAGTGGACCATACCGAATTCTAAAAGAGAGAGCAAGAATGTTTCACAAAAAAACTCACCTTCGAATGCCTAATCTTAGGATCATAAAATATTGTCTTGTCCATTGTATTTATTGTTAAAGGAGGTTTCCCCCTCGAAGTGGACTACAATATTTGGTTTCTTATCAGTTTTAAGGTGCAAGGATCATAAAATTTGGTATTAGAGCTCATGATCCGAGTGTTTTACTACTTGAAATAGGCCATCATGACATTTTCTCTATATTTTTTTTTGGGAGGTTTCAGATGGTGAAACCTACAAAATATTGAGAATACATCTCAAAAAATCTATGATTCAAGTTTCAGATCTTGGTTTGCAATATTTTCTGAGATATGGTCCAAGACAGTTATGGTTTCTGAATGCTCCTAAATTTTTTCTCAAACAGGTCAATACAAATTTTTTGCTATAACCTTTTTTTTGGTGAGGATTTAAACCATGAAATTTGGACTATGTTGAGGTGAAATTGTGGTTAACATCTAGTCTAGAAATTAGTCTCAAATAGGTCAATTTGGTATTTGTGCTACCACTTTTTTCTACAAGGATTCATAAAGTGAAACTTGGGCCATATTAAGGAGAACTTTCAGGGAATAAGTAGTTTAATTTTTATAATTTAGTTCATTATACTTTAACAGTTATGCCATGTGGATGTTAGAGTTCATAAATAGCCAGGAAATAAATTTTAAACATGTCATCTTGATATTAATGTTATATATTCTTGTCTTGAAATTTTTAGAGTGTAAAATATTCAAGAATTTAAGGAGACATATAGAAGTACCTTTTTTTCCCAAGAAAAAAAAGTAATTTTCATTAGTAAATAAGAAAATTACATGTTGTATCATCAACATGTGAGAATGAAAAATCACAGGTAATGGACTAAACCATTACATCCATATTAGTGACATATAGTTCAATATTTACAATAACAAACATAATGTTTACATATAAAAAACATAAGTGTCCACATAGTGCATAATAATTTAAATCAAAAAAGCTGCAAGCTGCCTGAATGAACATGGCAGATCATTCAGATATAAAAGCATCCAAATCAATGAATGGCCAGTGGAAAAAATGATAGAACTCCTGGTCTCGGAATTATTGAATCAACCATTGCCCCTTGTGTTGTTGCGCGACCTCCTTGGAAAGAAATTCAACAAATGAATTCCTTTCCCTGTATATATGTGAGCACACAATAAAATCAAAATTTGATTTTAAAGTGATGACTTCATCTGTAAACCCCCGAGTGTGTGCATGTGACAATGCTATGAAAAGTTGATCTCGTTAATAACAAACTTTGAGTCCCCATAGATCTGAATTTTGTGGCAGTTTTGTTCCAGAGAAAAAATGAGAAGGTATCTGAGGCAATTTAGTTCAGCATAATTGTTGGTGCCTCTCCCTAATTCCAGTTTGAGCTTGAAATAATGATGATCATTAATGTGTAGTACCGCCCCACCCCACATCCAGTGTTTTCTGTCAACCCATCGAAATATGCCCAGGGGATATTCTTATCGATAACTTTAGGAATGATGACCTGGGTGGGTTGATTTTATGATTCCTTAGGGATTAAATGATATATAGCAATGTTCCACAGTAATTTGTCACTCTCTTGTCACTCCTCGTTCCTGATCCAGAAGAACCCTAGTAGTGACTACTGTGTTATAATTTCACCATGAAACCTATGCTCTTGTATCCCTTGAAGTTTGAAGGTAGTCCCCACTCCATAACATTTCCATAGAATCATTCTTAAAACTGATTTTTTAAGAGCAGCACTCTTTCCCAGTGTCTCACCCGCACTAATGGCAGAGTTTTACAATGTTACCTACATTGATCAACACTACTAGTAGCCCAATACCTACGCCGATCTACTTCTGGAAAGTTTTTATAAAAGGAAACAGAGTTTCACGTATAGAAACTTCTAGTGGAGATGTGATGGATGTTCGTATGGTTGCATAAGGGTCGAGAACTCCATATAATGTTCTTTCCCGCTTAAAAGTGGACCTTCCAAAGGAGATAAGAGCTCCTTCCCCCTTGAGTGGATCTCATTCTTATCCTCCTCTCCCTATATAGACCACTTCCTCTTACCCTTGTTGGTTAGAAAAGACAATACAACACATAGTGAAAGTGGTGGTGAGATACAACCAGTTGCAAAATTCTGAAATATTTAGCTTTTGATAGAAGAAGATTAGTCTTTGGTAGCTAAAGCATGAGGAGAGAGAGTTAGAGCTTGGAAGCCATTTCATGTCAAGCTAGGGGAGGAAAAGAGTGTTGAAAAGGCATGTAGCAAGACATGGATACCACAAAGGAGATCTCCAACATCAAGGCTTCGGTTTTATTTCTCTTTGTAGTTTATTTTAATACAACTAATGGTTTATTTCCTATATCTGGTGTAATATTACATTTGATAGCTTAGAATTCCTTGACCTTTTAAGTAGATTGGATTCGATTTTATGATATCACATTTGTTTTTGTTTCTTGCATGTTTGTTTCAGGTACTTGAACGAAAGGAAGATGGAGCAAGGAACCAAGATCACCATCAAGTGGATTAGCGTTATAGGTATGCCCTCTTATTAGATTCCAATCTAAGGAAATTTACATTAGACTATCTTGTTTATGGCTAGACCTACTCTCTTGGGCTAGAGGGATCGTCTCTGTCCACAACGAGGATATTCCTACACCACAAATTTGCAACTTCAGATCATTCATTCCCATTGTGTAGAAATGTATCATGACGATCGGTGAAGACCTTCGGTTTGCATCAACATGTCTTGGTTCACTTGTCAGTTTCTCATGTTTCTACTAGTTGACGCCATCCACATTATATGTTGCAGTTCCTTACAATGACATCTTATATGCTGGCACCCGAGTTATAGTGTAGTACCATTTATTCCATCATGTTCACTTGGCACTATATGGATCAGTTTCTTGATTTTAGTGATCAACTTCATACTTCAGCATCATTGATCAGCTCTTTATATGTAATATTTAGACATGTACTTTCTTGATTATGATCAGATGATCCATTATGTATTTTCAGTTCCTTTATACTTATATGCATATTGGATCCACTTTTGTACTTGACATGCAAACATGCTTTACTATTTCTGAGCATGGGTATGCTCGCCTCATACAAAAGTTTCTTTCTAATCTCTTTCAATGGCTTAGCAGGCTAAATTCTGGTGAACTCCTCCTCGGTCTCGGCATGATTCTTTCCATACACTTAATACATTTCAGTCATCATGTACCCCTTCTAACCTCATATGTTAGGGGCCATCTATTATAGCACCATTTACCACTCTTGGTAGATCTGATGCTCTAATTATGGCCTAGGGCAACCCTTCCTTCCAGACTTGGTCCAAAATCTAAAAACAATGTTTTATTCCCTATATGCTACTTTGTCCTATGATAAAAGTGTGTACACGTAGGTCAGCATATATCCAACCTGTGTACATATGTTAAAACACTTAAAAAAAATTAAATTTCCTTAATTTTGGGCAGAGTTCATGGGATTTACCTGTTTTTCACCTCTTATTACCCGTGGCCCAACTATTTCCCAACTGAAAAAAGATAATTTAGAGAAGTATACATAAACCTCCATGGGAAGGCCTTAAGGGAGGAGATATGAGATATTGATACTATAGTGATATTATCCTTGATTGAGTCTGACGAAACCCTGTGCCTCCTGCGCTCCCCAAAGCTTCAAGAAACCCTTGTTTCCTTGTTATAGATATCCGCCATCTTGCTTGAGATATCCTTGTATTGGTGATGGAGAAAGATTGTTGAACAACGGATTCGGAGGATGGTTCTGCTCGGAGTCGGAGAAGGACTTGGGTCGTATTTCTCCACTTTACTTGTAGCTAACTTCAATAAAAGGAATGATGTTCTATTTCCGATATTAAATTTGTTTAAGCATCAAATTATTTTGTAATCTATTTATGAATCTTATATTGATGTATAACTAGTCATTCATTTATATGATTTAAATTTAATATCATAACATGATTTATGTTTCTACTGATGTGTATGTTCCATTTGAATAATTTTCAGGTTTCAAGAACATCAGGAGTAGCTGAGGGTTTTCACCCTACAGGATCTACCCAAATGAAGGACATTCGAGTAAGGACACTCCTACACAGTTTAGTAGAATAAGCATTTTGGTTGATTGCCTGAGCATTTCTTGTTGTCATTTGCCCTCTGCTCTATTGGGGTTCTCAACCCAAAGCCATAGGGTGGTTTCACCCGCAACAAAATTGGCAACTTCACTGGGGATAACAATCTTGTTATTCCTCGTTTGGATTGTTTGTTCTCAATCAGGGTTCAACGTCTTGATTGCTTGTTTTTACAGTATTGTTTGGTCCACTAGTGTCCCAAGCATCAAGTCTGATCTTCTTGATCAGACCTTGATTTTTGTTTTTCCTAATAAAGCTTTGTATAAGTTGTTTTCTTTTATTACAATAGCGTATACACGCAGGTTTCTTTAAAGTAGACTCACGTATACACGAGTTTCTTGTATTAGAAATGTGTGTGCATGCCTCTGTGTCTTTACACGCTAGCGTATGCAATTTTTTGGATTTTTTTTTCAAATCTTTATGCCCAATTCGGTCTACTACCTAGTGGTTTATGTTGTTGTATGGTCATTTGTTGTCTGGAGAATTCATTTTTCCTGCAAGCTTTATTTTTCAAAATATGCTTCTCATTGAAAATATTTAGCCTAGGATTGCTTCTTAAGCAAGTTTGTATTTTGTATCTTGGGTTCAAGGTTTCGTTCTGAAGTTCTTGGTTGTTCTGGTCTTCCAGAACAGGAAATTATTTTCAATTTTGTTTCCAGTCCGGATTTCAAGTCCCTTTCTTTGCTTTCCCTTGTTTGGTGGCCTTTTTGTTTTTTTTTCTTTTCTTTTTTTATAATCTTTTCTACAAGTTTGAAAATATTTCTTTCTTGGCATTTTTGTCAGTTTGTCGAAATATTTTGTTGCTAGTTGGATTAGTTTGTGCAAATTTGCAATCTTACTTGTTCAAGGTTTATTCCTTTTTGAGTTTATAACTTGTGATATTGAAATACTCCTTGTGCTTATTTACTGATCTTTCAGGTTTTTAGTAGTACTTTTGTGACCTCAAAAAGTTGTTTTGTTCCCTTACAAGAAAAATCTCAAAAAGCATTGCTTTTTTTTTCTTTTCCAAGTTTTTGGTTTTCTTTTTCTTTTGTTTTATTGTTGAAAAGTGAATTGAGATCTTTTGCGATTTGTTCTGCTTGCTTTGAAGAGAGATTTGGGTTCAAATTTTTTCCCTCTTCATTTTAAGTTGGTTTATTGTCTCTATAAAGAGTTGCATTTTCTTATGATTGTTGTTTAGGATCTTACATCATCATTGTAACTTGCATTAGGTTAGTTTGCATTTTAAGGCATTCTTAGTATTTTTAGTTTTTGGGTGTGTGGATTGTTTCAGAAAAGAAAAGAAAAATATTTTTCTTATATATAATATTTCGTAGAACCCAAGTAGAGATCACTCTTCATCGAAGAAAATGACTGCATTCATATAGTTAGTTTTCTACTGATTTCTTTTGCATCATAAAAACATCATCAATTTCACTCTTGTAATTCCCCCGACTTAAAGAAAAAGCTATATAAAATCAAGCAATTAGTCAAATGAACTAGAACTTTTATTGTTGTCATTAACAACCACCAACAAGTTTAGGTTCATTGGGGCCTTGGATTAGGTGAGTGGAGAGTTAAATCTCCAAGGTCGCTCAAATTAAAAAATGTAGAAGTTGAATAAAGATCGAAACCAAATATCGTTAGAAAGACTGGGAAAGCTCTGTGACTGGGAGTTAAGCACAAGGGAGAGTGAAGACAAGGAAGAGAGATACCCCCTCTTCTAGTTGTTGGATCCCGCCTCACGACTGTTCCGCTCGGCTTTTGATACGAGTTGGTATCCATAGTCGCCTTTCCTAGGATCACATAGGTGGCTGCGGAGGGGAATCTCGTGGCACCTGAGGTTGACGTTTCATCACGTTCACCGTCAGAGGCTGTTTTTTGGAGCTCAATGTAATTGCATCTGGTACCTTCACTAGTAGGCCTGGGATGTAATTACCCTAATCTATTTTCGGAAGGCCCTTAATTTTGGCTTTCTTGTATTTTGGTGTTCGGTCCTAATCACTCGGAGCGGAAATATTTGAGAGTTGTTTGATTGCTTATATCTTTAGGGACTTTTTAGAGAGTTCTTTGTGCTCCTATTTGGCATAGATTTAAACTTTTTTGAGTATTTAAGTAGATTTCTTTAAAATAATTCAAAGTGGCTGATTAACCAGCTTTCTAGTCTAGGAGACTTTGCGGGCTATCACCTACAAGTCTTGAGTCTTCTCCACAAATGCTTAGGAGCAATACTTCCAGTGGTTTTCAACTAGTGGGAGTGGGCGCATCGGAGATTGATCCTCTAGTTGGAGTCATTGATTCACAAGATAGACCTGGTACAAGTAGAGAGTTAGAGAGGAACGCTCCAGTTATTTCTCAAGTCCTCTTCCAGTCAGAAGATAATATCGAGGTCTGAGAGCTTTTAGAGTTTATTTTAGCTCCTAATTATCCTCTTTCTCTTGATCATCCAGACGTTTTATTATATGTCAGAACTCCGACCAACAGGCCTTCGAGCCCAAGTTTATATCGATATTTTCCTTCGATGACCACTGTTGGAAGAATGACATCCACGAAAAGTGCTACGAGTATGCAAACTCTTGTATCTGTACAAGGAGGAGGAACAATTTCTATACCCTTTGTCACTCCTAGCACTACTATATTTGGTTCTACTTCCATTCCATCTTCAAGTGGAAGCTCTCAGGTTGTAGCCTCTGCATTGGTTTTTTCCCTTTTGGAATGCCAACTAGCATGATTCCTTCGGTTCTATTGAGTATTCCATAAGCTACCTCCACATCCATGGTGGGTGGATCAACTTATTTTTAGGGTTTCCCATTTAGGGGTGGTCATATACCACATTCCAACCCAACTATGAGATCCATTCCTTTTTCCTTTTCAAGTCAAGGTTATAATCTGTTTCAGAGTTGGATAAATCCTGTAGTTATTGGGTTAGGAGATGGGAATCAATATTATTTTGGCAAACAAGGGAATATGAAATATTCTTCTGTCAATTCATTTCAAAAAATTTCTCCCTATGCTAACATATGGAATCCTTATCAAGGGCTTTCTGCTCCTTTTAACACTTCTTTAGGGGGTAACTTTACTATTTATGGAGGATTTTCGACAGGAGTTCGTCAAAATCTAAATTTTGTTGGACCACAAGGGGCTACTTATGATTCAGTTGGGTCTATGAATTACTTAGGGTAACCTGGTGCCTTCACAAATCTAGGTCATTCTTTTCAAAACGTTGGGAGTTCCGCTCACACCGGGTGGAATCCTTAGGGTCCGACACTATTCCATTTTTTGGCAATGTTAAACTTGCCAGATCTCAGTAAATTAACTACTGATCTAATTAGGTATAACCCGGTTTGGCCTCCGGTCCCATCCAAACTTCCCTCAGATATCCCAAAATTTGAGAGGAAGACTGGTGAAGGTCCGGGTGACCACATAACCACTTTCCACTTATGGTGTTCATCCAACTCCTTGATAGACGATTCAATCAGGTTGAGATTATTTCAACGGACCCTAGCCAGAAATGTGGCTAAATGGTACATAGAACTTCTAGGGGGAACCTTCACTTCTTTCAGTGATTTGGCTACTATCTTTTTGAACCATTTTCAATTTCTCGTCTGATATGATGCCGGAACTAAGCTTCTGGCTAATTTACAATAGGATCATGAAATTCACATTTCAGATCATATCCAGGAATGGAGGAGAAGGAAGAGGCTCATTAAAGCTGATATTCCACAAGAATTACTTCTTGAATGGTTTCTCAAATCATTACAACCTGAGATCTCTAAGGACGTGTCCCTCTCTGGTGTTTTCACTGAAGAGCAGGGTATTTTCAGGGCCCGGCATTTAGAATTGATATATTCTCTGTATGGGGTTCTTCAAAAAAATTCTACATGAAATTCCTAGATCCAAGGTGGATATAGCCAAACCGAAGCCAGGTCCCCACACTGACAGGCTAGTCGGATCAATTGATGCTAACACGGTTAACCTGCTGAATCAATTACATCAATTTTATTTACAAACTGCTTCCTTTATGCAGGCATCACCATCCACATCTACACCTTCTCAACTTATGTCTATAAATTCCATCCAAACTTCTAACCCCAAAGGAAATCAACAACCATATGGAAAGAATAAAGGACAAGGCAGGAAGAAGATCCAGGATGGGAAGGGCAATGCAAACAAACCCAGCAATGATGCCAGAGAGGGTAAGAAAGAGTCCAAGAAAAAGGTAAAATTTCCATGCAAGTTATGCAATGGGGATCATTTGATTCATCTCCTCCCTAATATCCAAGATGTTCAATGCTTATTAGTGCAGCATGGGTCTTCTAGCTCCCAGGCTGTTCTCACTAACCATTTTCCCCAAGGACAACAATTACTTCCCGGTGTAAATTCTAATGCTGGTACCCCTGTAGGGGGAAACCAGGAAGGGTATAATTAATCAAATGTCTACATGATGAGCTCACACATCGATGTCGCTACATGATCGTGTGATTATTCAAAATCATCTAATGCTAAGTATGCTTCTGATGCCTTAGAGCCACTCCATATTGAGAGACCCTCTATTGAGTCCATACCTCAGATGTCGAAAGGCTTTGCGAAGTGCTCGACCATTAACCCTAATGCTAAAGTATCCTAGAACTACTCGATTGTAGAAGATCTGGCTCAGAGTCCTTGCACTATGTCAGCATTAGAGGTACTCCAGTCGTGCCCTTCTCAGAGGAGTGCATTTCTCTTGACAATCAGAGCAGTAGATCCAAAAAGTTTTCTTGTGCTCACTTTTGATTTGTCAAATGTCAAAAAGAGACTTCCCCATCATATGGCTTTCTAGATAAAGTCTACATATAGAAAGACTAACATATTTTGAACAGTTATAGATGATGGAGCTTCCACATGTGTGATTTCCATGTCATGTTGGAAAGCCATTAGATTGCCTCAAGTTGTTCCTTCACCGACTCCATTAAAGGCATTTGATGGACATTCTCATAGGCTAGACGATATTATTCTAGCCTTTCCCATCTGTGTTGGGGGAAAGGTGGTAAATATTGAAGTAGAAATAGTCGATGCTAACCTGGATTAAAACCTCCTCTTAGGCAGGAATTGGATATATGAGATGGATGCCATAGTTTCATCGTTATTTCGCATCCTTTGTTTTCCTCATGAGGGAAGGATTGTAAAAGTTGATTAGATGGACTATTCTATGGGTGAATCTCGTGCATCTTATAACTCTACTGTTCCATTAAAGGACAATCATAGGAAACCTATTGAGAATTTAGGAGTTGGAATGTACTCTTCCTTAATGGGTATTTTTTATTTTCCTGCTCCTTCAACTAGAATCAATTGTATTTCATCCTCCAAGGGACCTTCTTGAAGATATTTCTTTTGAACTCATTATTTTTCAGACCCTTGGCCTTTATCCTCATCTACCACCACATTAGATGGAGGCAAGGTAGGTGGAATGGCATGTCCTATGCTTGTAGTGGAAATTGCTTATCATTTTATTGTTAACTCTGCAGACTCCCATCCTACTCCTTTCTCACCAGAGGAATTAGATGGAGATGTGGCTCTGGCCTGGACCCTCGACTCAACTTCAGCTCAGGATTGCTTAGATACAGCCTTACCATTTGAGTAAGAAATTCTAGAAGCAATGATGGGTGTTGATAGACCATGGGATGATTTACATCATCGTTCATATTTCCTCCCTCATTTGTGTGAGAAATAAAATCAAGTTTGTCTAGTACATCTACTAGTGATGTTCATACAATTTTAAACCCTTTAGTCCCAGCACAATTTTCTGTCGAAGGTAACATGTTTGTTATCCCACTAACTATACCAGTGAATATATATAGGAATGATTTGAAATGATCATATGGTAAACTGAAGTAGAATTGATTATGCCAACAGTGAACTGAACGTTAACTTAAAGTTCTTAAACCATGAGAAATTATTAAGAAGAAAGACTTTATGACAGATGAGAAACATAAGAAATATGTAAAACAGAAGTGAAAAACAACAAAACACAACAATACTAGACAACAAGATTGATTATGGAGTTCATCCCTGATGGAATACATCTCCGGTCTGCTTTCAAGATGGGCATCCACTTTATTAGGATTCAATCCGAGAAGGTCTATTACACAAAAAATTAACTAGACTGGATGTGCACCAAGGAATTTCTGGTCATTGTCACAAGAAATCTCTCTGAATCAGCTTTCCAACGCCTATCACGGTTCCGAATTCCGACTCTCGATGCTCCTGTTACACTGAAAACAAAAACTGCCTATAACCTCCAGAATTTACACACAAAACTTCAAATACACTAATGTTTTCTCAATGACAACAATGTTGGCTTTATAGACCTCCAGATGCATCCTAGCTTTGAATTTCATATATTGGAATGAACTAGTTTGAACTGCCTCGATCTTATAGCATAGAGCCACCTTAGTTGTTGGTTACAAGGTCATTGTATTAAAATGGCCAAAACTTTAATTACAAAAAAACCAAAATAAAACATAAAAACCCACTTTCGACCTTATAATAACGCAAAAAAGTTGGTGGCTAGATAACCAGGTGGAGAAGTGGATGGCCATCATTTGATTTCTACGGTCTAACTACAGGCTCCCACCTCTATGGTCATCATCTTGACTGTCTCGGCTTATGGTTTGCGAAGTGTCGTGTGACAACACATATCCCCGGCGGTTTTGGCAACAGTTAACCCTAACGACGAAGACCATCTTCTGACTGCGCAGTCTACCACCTTGTGTTCACACGCCTGTGGTTCTGACACGGTATAAACCCCTGGCTGCAAGTTAACCACACCTTTGATAGCCTGCCACTGTAACTGCTGACATGGTCCCGTTGTGGTTAATTCTTTGCATGGTTTAGGTCAGCGGTTAGGGCATGTTTTATGGTTTTGTAATTGGCTTGAGAGGTTTGTAGAGCTTAGGTTCAATGGATTTTAATGTATTATAATATTTATACAATGGGTTTGGTTTATGTAACATGGCCCAAATGGGTATACCACTTAGGGTTAATGCCTTTTTAATGCATTGTATTTGTAATGTATGGGTTTACGTATAGTTTAGGGTTTTAGGTGTTAGGTCTTGTAGATCTTAGGTTAAGTGTTTGGTTAATGCATTTGATTTTTAATGCATAGATTCAGGTTCTAGGTTTAATGTGTTAGGGTTTTACATTAGGTTTTCTAGCATAGGTTTAACAATGGTTTAGAGTTAGACTCACATCACTTTGATTTTAATTCTAAAACCCATGTACAACAAAATGTCACAATGTGACATTACCCCACATGATGATACCTATTTCTTTTTCGGAAACCAAACCCTGATGGAACTGATGAAAACCACATGTTGACAACTAGGTACCAAACCATATTCGTCGAACACCATAAAAACCATCTACATTATCAGAAAACTTGAACCATAAGTATAATTGTCGAAGCTGAAGACACTAGACACTGAATGCTGACGACGAAACTGAAACCTGTGCAACTGATCTGACAAGATCCTCCTAGATCAATCCTCTCCACTCAAAAGCTTTTAGACCACAAAATTTTGACTTAAACAGATAGTAAATGAGGGTAGAGCTCCTTCACTCTCCACCTTGTCCAGAAGATGTACCAATACATTCAATCAACCACTTGAAAGTGATGAACCTGATGATTCTGGCCACGACACATTTTGAATCTATGAACTGTTCCATCCATATGCAATATGCACAACATGCGAAGATGGTTAAACAACCTGTTATGAACATGGTAATTGACTTCTTTCCACGAAGTACCATGAATTAGTGATTCATAAACATCTTTGAAAATAGTCTCTACAGGATATTGTTCAATACTATTGACATGTATTAACAATCTATATTGCAGGAAAATAAGATTCTCATGATGTTTTTTCCGGAGACGAGCTGAAACCCTAGGCTCTGCGCTCTGCGCGCATGCTCTGCCCTGTTCCTAACTCTTCAACCTAATCTCCCACCTCCTCTATGCCGCCAGTGCTCAAACCTCAGCGCACTTGGTGAGCTCTCAGCTATGGATGTGCGCACGGGAGCGGCGGGATCTTCCCCCCCTCCTCCAAATGACCTAGCCTCAGACATTTTCAGACCTGTAGCTTCTCTGTTCCCTCCAGGCGCCTTTTCAGGCACGGATCAGGGCTCAGTACCGACTGACAACGATGTTGAACACTCAGCAGCACGTGAAGAGGCTGCAAAAGATAAAGGTGTGAATCCAGAGCTTCTGGCGTCACAGCCAAAGGCGACTTCGGCTACTTGCATTCCAAAAACTGTAGAAAGAATCAAAGTTGAACTTCCCAACCATCGAATCAACGGCAAAATCCAATACATGAAGGACCATGCACTCATAGGAAAATTTCTTGGCTTCTGGCCAACTGAAAAAGCCCTACAGGGTTGGATCGCTTCAAAATGGAAGCCCAAAGGACAAGTCACTTTGCAACTTGGCCCCAAAGGCTTCTTCACTGCAATCTTCTACTGTCTGGAGGAAAAATCTCGTATATTTGAGGGCGGTCCGTATTTTTTCAATTCCTCGGGTCTTTACCTTCGAGATTGGAAACCCAGGTTCAACCCAGACACAGAAGATCTCAGTCATGCTCTAGTGTGGATACGCATGTATTCCCTACCCTTAGAATACTGGAAAGAGGAAACGTTAAAGGACATAGGCAATAGCCTCAGGGTTTTCATCAAAGTTGTAGAGGAAACCAAAAATTGAAGATATACCTCCTATGCAAGGATCTGTGTCCAGATGCATCTAACCAAAGCTCTTGCAGAATCGGTAAGTCTTTATCATGATGATTTTGAATGGATTCAACCATTAGACTATGAGCATATTCCTTTTCGCTGCCGCAAATACCATGAACATGGCCATCTTTTCCGGGATTGCCCTCTAAATACTCAGATCAAGACTCCTGCTAATGAGCCCAGCAAAGATTCTGAAGGTTTTATCAAAGTTCCTAACTGCCGTCGGCATACAAAGAAAAATCCCGCAGCTCCTACTAGCCCTAGAAAGCCTGAAACTCAGAACAGATTCCAAATCCTTACTTCTCAAGACTCTTTAGAAAAGCAAAGAGATGATCCTCAGGCGACCCCAGCTCACCCATTTCCCTCGCAGAATCTCAAACCTTCTTTGCCTCCCTCATCCTCTGATCCTTCTAGCCTTCTAATCTCCTCTGTCCCGGAGAAACCTGCTACAGAAATCAGCATGTAGCCTTCAGCAATGGAGCTTGACGTTGCTCTCGCTCTAAGTTTACAAGACAATATAATAGGGGAGGATCAGAATACCCTTACAATAATGGACGAGGATCCAGAGAATGTTAGCTTGGAAGGACTGGATATCCTCAAATTGGAAACAGCATGAAAGCAGAAAGAGTACAATTCAATACCTGGCGTTCTAATCAAAGCTCAGGATAATAAATGTATAGGTATACAAGCTGGAAGTCCCTGGGATGGAAAGAAAATCCTAAAAGAAACAAAGAAAAGAAGGCGCAAAACAGACCTGCAAAGGACCATCTTCATAGGAGAAATATTAATGGAATCTGGGAGATTCCCAAAGTTGACAAAGTTCTACAAACCCCAACCCCACTGTTCCTCATGAAGCTCATCTCCTGGAATATGCGAGGGCTCAATAGCCCCTCAAAACACAGAATGTTAAAAAATTTGATTTAGCAAGAAAAGCCTTCCTTAGTTTTTCTTGAAGAAACAAAAAGTAATAATGCGGCCATAGAAAGAATTCTTAATAAAGCATGGACAGGTAGTCGATCAGTTTCAGTGGACTCATCAGGAGCCTCTGGCGGACTAGCAATCGTATGGAACTTGCAGGTCCTCACGCTTCATGATTTTCATGCCACCCATTTTCTCATCCAAGCATCATTCCATCTCATTGGGACAAACATTCATGGTCTTCTCACTAATGTTTACTTCCCGCAAGTCTTACAACAAAATTTGGCACTTCTGGATACACTCACAATTATTAATTCTAATAGACAGTACCCCCTCTGGATCAGTGGCGGTGACTACAACATTATAACGACTCTGGAGGAGAAAAAGGGAGGTAGATCGAAGTTAGAAGGTGACAACATTGGTTTCAAAGAATTCATTCAAAGAAATCAGCTCATGGACATTCAGACTTCAAATGGTACGTATACCTGGAACAACAAATGCAGGGGAATTCAGAATATTTCTTCCAGGCTAGATCATTTCCTCATCTCGGACAACACCATTCATTTGGGAGGGGATTTTCACGCTTCCATCTTGCCCCAGGGTGGATCTGATCATTGGTCCATTATGTTACAATGGTCACGGCCAGGTAAACAATGTAATCGACCTTTTCTCTTTGAAGCCTTTTGGTTCTCTAATCCCAAATTCAAAGAAATGGTCAGAGCGGCGTGGAAATCCTATATCCCCCCTAAAGGAGCCAAGATGTTCCAATTTCAACAGAAACTAAAAAATCTCAAGCAAGTTCTCAAGGTCTAGAATAGAACTCAATTTGGCAATATTCTGGAGAATCAGAAAAAATTGGAGCAACAAATGTGTTCACTTCAGCAGACCATCATCTTGGAGGGAAGGACAGAAGCACTTGCGCATCAAGAGCAGTTCCTCTTGTTAGAAATTGAAGCTCGAAGGCAACAAGAAGAAATCCTGTGGCGCCAAAAATCCAGAATCAGGTGGCTCAAGGAAGGGGAAAAGAACACTAAATTCTTCCATCGAACCACCATTCAACGGCGAATGCACAACAATATAGCCTTCATTAATAACCGTCAAGGGGAGAGATTAGAAGTGCATGAAGATATAGAAAAGGAATTCAAAGAATACTTTCAGGAAACGCTCAAGGAACAACCAGGCAGCAGAGCAATGGCCATTTGAACTATTACGCAGCATATACCCAAAATTATAACGGAGGACCACAATCAAAAGTTGCTCCAACCAGTCTCAATGCCAAAAGTAGAAGATGCGATGGGCCAGCTCAAGGATGGCAAGGCACCAGGTCCTGATGGCTTCACCTCCAACTTCTTTCATGAGTTCTGGGAGCTCATCAACACAGAGGTCTGGGAATTAGTGGAAGAATCAAGATCCATGCACTGGATTCTCCCATCCCTATATGCAACTTTCATAGTATTAGTCCCCAAAGGGGATGAATCAAATACGCCAGACAAATACAGACTGATTGCACTATGCAATGTCATCTACAAACTCATCTTCAAAGTATTGGCGGACCGGCTCAAACCTCTTCTCACTTTTCTCATCCTACCGGAGCAAACTAGATATGTAGAAGGGTGTCAGATAATGGATGGCATAATTCTTTCAAACGAAGTGATCCACTCCTTAAAACTTCTCAAAAAGCCAGGTATGATGCTAAAGCTTGATCTCTCCAAAGCTTTTGATAAACTTAGTTGGGAATATATTCATCAAATGTTATTGGCTTTCGGCTTTAACGCCACTTGGACAAGGTGGATAATGAATCTCATCACCTCTCCCTGTTTTTCGGTCCTCCTCAACGGTTCTCCATCTGTGCCATTCCGCCCCTCTAGAGGTATTCATCAAGGGGATCCTCTATCCCCCTTCCTTTTTGTCCTCATGGTAGAAGGTCTTAGCCGTCTACTACACCATGCCATCTTCTCTCATGCTCTAAAGGGTATCTCTCTTCATAGTCTCCATCCTTTATCCCATCAACAGTTTGTAGATGATACAATGCTCTTTGGTCATCCTTCTTCCCAAGAGGCAAAAGCATTTAAAGCCCTGCTCTCTCTTTTCTCAGAAGCCTCGGGAACCTCCATCAACGCCTCCAAATCCCAAATTTTCTTCTTCAATACCCTTGTCACCACTCAAAAGAACATTGCCTATATTCTGGGATTCTCCATAGCAGTGCTTCCCTCAAAATACTTGGGGGCTCCTCTACTGGACTCGGCCCTTAAACATGCTTCCTAGAGGACACTTCTTGACAAATTGGAAGCAAGACTTTCTTCCTGGACTTTCCGCTCTCTCAACATAGCTGGTAGACTCATACTAATCAAATCTGTTCTCCAAACTATGCCTTTGTATCTTTTCTCTATTTTGGAAGCACCCAAATGGGTTCTTAAGGCAATCTGCAATCTTCAAAGAAGTTTTCTGTGGGGCTCAACGAGGCTCAATAGGGAATGGGCTCTTGTCAACTGGAAAGAAGTCTGCGAGCCAAAATTAAATGGTGGACTCAGATTAAGGGATCCTCTCCAAAGCAACAATACAATGGGAGCCAGGATATGGTGGAATTGGATGGCCAAACCACACATACCTTGGGCGCGGCTTTGGAAAGCCAAATATGCACCAGGAAGTCAATGGGACGATCTCATAAGAATCAGCCCTACCATTTCAGGATCCATGATATGGAACGTCGCCAAGCTTCACAGCGCCTTCATACAAAAGCACAGCTTCTGGGAAATCCACTCCAGCACCTCAGCCAGGTGCTGGGAGGACTCATGGCAGCAGCTCCCGAAACTGGCCTCTCTCTTCCACAAGCCAATTTGGCAGGCTTCTATGTAGCAAGCCAATCTCACTCATGTTTATCAATTCTGGCAGTAGCAACCGTTTCAAGAATTCAAACATTGGAAACCCGCTAGCACCTGGCAAACCAATTGGCAAGGAGAAACCTACACAGAAATAGAACAAGAGTTAAATCATAGAAGAATCAAGCATTCGAATCAACAGGACAAAATGAGATGGGGACATACGACAAAAGGCATATTCACCACCAAGGAAGCATATCAGTTACGTTACTCTAACACTCCTACAGCAAAGGATCAGCTCTGGGATCAGATTTGGCAGCCCAGACTTTGGCCTAAGGTGTCCACCTTTCTTTGGCTCTTAAGTAAAAGGTGTATCCTTACCTGGGATAATCTACAAAAAAGGGGATTCATTGGACCATCGAGATGCCCCAACTACAATCTCCACTCAGAAACCATCTTGCATCTCATGGAAACTTGTCCACTCGCTATTTAGTTATGGGAGAAAGTTGATCAATGTAATAGAAGATCAGGAAAACGGCAGGGGGACATAGTAGATACCATAAGAACATGGCCAAAGCACCCTTTCCATAGCCCTCTACTAAACTCGCTGTGGAACCTTATCCTAGGCTTTCTTTACTGGATACTATGGAAGGAACGGAACAACAAAGTCTTCAATAATATCAGCAGGCCAATAGAAATACTATGGCTTCTTCTGAGGCAAAATCTCCAAGAAACATTGGCTATTAGAAATTGGCAAGACACAGATTTGCCGGACTCTCCTCAGGAGTGCCTCATCATGAAATCCTGGAATCTCGACTTGTCCTGCTTGACCCATGTCAAATCTCGTCCCCCTACTAGTTCTGCCTCCCCTCTCCAGTGGTCCCCTCATGCCTCAACCTCTTACAAATTGAACTTTGATGGGCAGCTAAGGGAAATCCTAGGCCGGCTGGTTATGGAGGGGTATTCAGAAATGAAAAAGGAGCAGCTTTGCATATCTACTATGGATCGATTGGTAAAGATACCAACAACGTGGCGGAATTGGAAGGTCTGTGGAAAGGGATATGCATTGCAGAACAAAAAAACCTCTTCCCGCTAGAGGTAGAGGGAGACTCCCTTATCCTAATTAATGCAGCTACAAGGATTCAAGCAGGTACCTCGGCAGCTAAGATAGCATCCAGTTGGAGGTTGCTCAGCAGATTGGAAACTCTGGAGGAAAGGTTAAGGTGCCCCCATAGTATCACATTCAGGCATGTAAGACGCACAACCAACAAGGTAGCAGATAGATTGGCCAACCAAGGGGTCAACCAACAGCTCCCTCCTTTCTCAGGTCTTCTCAGTGACTCAGATGATGCACAACTCAAACAGGAATGCACTTCTCTGGTGCTTCAGGACTACCCGACCCCGGCTGCGGGTGTTTGAATCGAGGTTCTGTATGAGGACGGTGCGTCGACTGGGCATGTGGTAGCCTTGTTGCGCCATATGTAATGGTAACGGGATGACTTGCAGTCCCCGCACAGCTACAATAAATGCAACATTCATCACCCTTCTCCAGCTCTCGGTTCATAACACGATGGCGGTCATGTTGCTCGCTACTCCCGTGGTTATGCTCCGGACCCTCAGCTGTGTAATGCTTGATGCTCCGGGCGATTCATCGTGCCATTCCGTTAGCCTGTCTCTACTGGCTTGGCTAAACAATTCAGCTCTGGTTCCAGAGGTTCACAGTGTCATTTGGTCTCGACCTCTATCTCACTTGGCGCGTCCATTCCGCAGGCTCCTCCAACTCTGCACTCACCTCTATTCCTGTCTCTCTCTGCGCATCAGCTCCCCGCTCCTCTGTGCTTCCACCCCTCTGCATATCCGACCCACTGTGCCTTCGCTCCCTTGTTACCTCACCTGGGTCATCAACATGCCTGACGAACAACTCAGACTAGTGAGCAGGTGGGGTGGCTCACGAGGTCGGGCCATCCATCAGCGCTCCTCCACCACCTCGGAGCCTTCCTCAGATGTGTTGGAGTATGGTCGAGCTAACTACTCGGCTACCAGAAGTGGCAGGGGAAGAGGTCGAAGGCGTGCACGAAATGAGGTCTGTGAGCACAGTGCTCATCCCACAGCCCGTTTCCGAATTCCATGCTCCCTGGCGAATTCCTCTTTTATTGTCTCGGTCACGATAGAGAAGTGTGAGAACGCGACTCATCTCGGTGCCCCTATAGAGCAAAGGCAGGCCAATCCCTCTGTCGACCAGCGCCAAGGAAGCCTGTCCGCGATGAACCCTGAAGCTGTTGCAGGTCCAAGCGAGCCGACCAAAGAAGCGGTCCTTCCATCAGACTCTAGTGACTCAGAGCAGTTTGGGTGTAAGATTGTTGAGGAGAAGTCGTCTACCTCAGTTGACGAATGAACCAGCCATTGCCTCAGTTTTTGTCCTGCAATCGAAGTAGGAGCTCGCCTCCCTTTCAATCTACTGTGTCCATGCCTGTTTCAGGTCTTTGTCAACTCCACTTGATGGAGTCTGTCACTGTTTTGTTAATGTTGGAGTCTGTTTTAGTTTTGTTCCTGCTGGAATCTTTCTTAGTTTTGTATATGCTGGAGTCAGCAAAGTTTAAACTCGGCATGTATCGCTGCTTGTTTAGTTTATGGGTTCTTAAAAAGGTTAATGCTCCTGAAAGTTATCCTCTTTGATGTAAGTCCATCGCTGGCTCCATAGTCAGGATGGCGAGAAGTACTCTGTCAAATGCCATCCTCAAGGCAAGAATCTTCGAGGCTTTCCTCGCTGTAACATTTTTTGTATAATAATAGGAGTAGACTAATTGAGAAAAAAAAATCTATATTGCAGAATGATAGAGACAATCAAAGACATTTTTGACATCAAACTAGCTACTTGATTTGAGATACTTTCCTGATTCCTGATTACTAAGTGATCTTGCTGCAATAAACTAATCAAATTGTAATACGAAAACTGTTGCAACTTATTTTGACTTTGAAAGTATTGAAATGTCAGATGATTTATTTGAATCACTGTTTCTTCATTCATTAAATGATGCTTCCATTGATTAGCACTTTCCCCTAATGCATAAGTTTCCCTTAGATGTATTAGATACATTGACACTTCTTTAGAAAAGGCTTTGATATGAAAACAAATAAGCTTCCTCTCCACTTGAAAAGAGGCTTCCAAACTGTTTGAAACATGAAATGGTGACAAAATACACTACAACAAAAACCTGTGATTAGCATCCCTTTTTGCTTCCTTTTTTGCATATAGAGCCCATTTTTGGTGCTATTTGTGTCCATTTATCAAATATGGTGCAAAAATCGATGCAAAGTTTGTACCAATTTTTGCACCAAGTCTTACATCAAGTTTAGCACCAGTTATTGTAATAGGTTTTGCACCAAAATTTACACGAAGTTTTACGCCAAGTTTTATGCCAAGTTTTGTGCCATCCTTTGCACCATGTTTTGCATCAGTTTGGCACCTAATTTTGTTTCACCAACTTTTGCATCCTCTATTGCATCCATTTTTTTCGCCTGCACTCGCATCAATTTTTGCATCATCTCTTGCATCCTCTTTTGCATCATTTTTTAAATCTTTTTTTGCATCCATTTTTTGCATGTTTTTTGCATCCTCTTTGTGCCAAGTTTTGCATCAAGGTTTGTGTCTAGTTTTGCATCTAATTTTTCATCTACTTTTGTTGCATTGAATTTTACATCTTGCTTTGCATCCATATTTACATCCTCTTTTTCATCTGTTATTGTGTCCAATATTGCATTCATTTGTCTTGTGCCATAATTTGCACCTAGTTTGACACCTCCCTTTGCACCCTTTTTTGTTGCTAAATTTGCATCCACGATTTCATCCTCATATACATTTAGGTTTTCATTGACTTTTACATCTATTTTTGCATCTCCTTTTATATCCACTTTTGTGTCAAGATTTGCATAAGGTTTTGTGTCTCATATTGCATCTACTTTTGCATCGTATTTTACATCCATTGTTGCACCCATGTTTACACCCACTTTTACATCCATTTTTGCATCTTATTCTGCATCTTCATTTGCTTCTTTTTTTAATATATCATTACATCCACTTTTGTTGTGACACAATTTGTGTCATGTTTTGTACTTACTGTTGTACACATGTTTGCTTCCAATTTTGCATCCATCTTCGCATCCTCTTTTGCATAAAATATTGCATCTATTTTTGTATCCACTTTTGTGTTGGGTTTTGAGTCTCATTTTGTATCTTCTTTTGCATGTACTTCCATTGCATCCATGTTTTGCATCTAGTTTTGTTTCTCCTGTTTCACTCGTGTTTGCATCCACTTTTACATCCCTTATAGCATCTTGTCTTGCACCTATGTTTGCATCTTTCTTTTGTGTCTATTATTACATCCACTTTCTCATCCACTTTTGCTGTGCTATGATTTGTGCCATATCTTATGCCTATCATTGCAACCCACATTTTCTTCCACTATTGCATCCACATTTGCATCCTCTTTTGCTTCCAAGTTTGCATCAAATATTTTTTTTATGTTTTTTGCATCCCATTTTGAATCTACTTTTACATCCACTTTTGATTCATCCAATTTTGCAACTAATTTTGTGTCCACTATTGCACCCATGTTTGGCCCATGTTTACATCCCTTTTTGCATCCAAGCTTTCCTCCTTTTTGCATTCAAGCTTGTTGTTTTTTTTTTTTTACATTCATTGTTGTATCCACATTTGTTTCACCACAATTCATGCTAAAGTTTGTGCTTACTATTGTTCCATGTTTTCTTCCACTTTTTCATCCATGTTTGAATCCTATTTTGTGTTCAAGTTTTCATCAACTATTGCATCTACTTTTTCATCCACTTTTGTATCAATTTTTCTGTCTTGTTTTGCATCTACTTATGTTGTGTCCACTCTTCATCCAATTTTACATCTATTTTTAACCCCATTCTTTTTGTTCACTTTTGCATCCATTTTCCAACGCACATCATATTTTTTGCATTGATGATATTTCTTATGACATTGAAAATTATGAACAACTGATGACAATGTCAATAATTATGACGATGATAATAATGAAGATGGTGACAATGACATGAATTGTGATTATTATGATAATGATGATAAAGATGATGGGGGTTATAATGACAATGATGATGACGATGCTAATGACCTTGGACATTATTCCCAATTTTTAAATGTTGTCATGGTCATAATCATAAAAATTATCTTTGGTGTCGTCTTCCAAGTCATCATCATCTGATCATCATTATCGTTATTTTCATCTTGGTCATCATCAACAACAATAATGACATGAATGATGACTGTGATGTTCATGATGAAGACGACAACAATTATGATAAAAATTATATTAGTTATGATGACGGGGATGATGACAATTATAATGACAATGATAATGGTAATGATGATGATGATCATCAATCATCTCTAAAAAATAAAGTTTTTATTTCTCTTGCATATATCATGTGTCCTAACAACCCTTTTTGAGCACTCGTAACATTTTTTTGGGTTGATGATATTTCTTACGATGCCTATAATTATGAACAATTGACGACAATGTCCATAATCATGATGATGATGATGATGAAGACATGAATGGTGATTATGATGATAATGAAATGATGACAATAATGATGATGATGATGATGGTGGTGATGATGGCGATAATGAAGATGATGACCCTCCCTCTAAACTAGGGAGGTTCTCACAATGAGACAAAAAATTACTCTCAAGTTGAAATATGCATATAAGAAGGGATCTAGATTGATAAGCATCAATGATGATTTACATCATCATAGCCAACATTGTTAAAATAGCAAGGCCTTGACTAATAAGTTTATCTCTCCATTAGATCAGAGCACAATGTTGGGAGGCATAAATTTGGGCACCACTACCTCTCTAGGCACTTACCCCACCAGGATGTTCACTAGGTATGTCCTCACATGATCATTTCCTAGTCCACTATCATAATGTTTGACACCAGGAAATGTCAATCGTCATGACTATTCTTACCTTGTATTAATGTACTTGACTTATGGCAGTTAGTCCTAGTCAAAGTACAAATTCTCAAATAATATTGGTCCTAGATGTTTATCCAATCCACCATTCTCCCTACTGGTGTATTTACTAGGTTTACGTGTGTTAGTCTTGGCCATAGTACATGACAGATGGATAATATGGTGTCTACCCTCACTCCCGCTCAACCAGAGAGGAGAGATCCACAAGCATGAGATTTTCTCAAGAATACCCATCATTTTCATAGAGAATAACATCATTAATATGTTTTCATTGCATGATGCCTTTATGATTAAGCATTCATAGATTTGTGGCAAAATATTTCCCCTTTTGTCATTTTCATGAAATAAAATAAAAAAGTGAAATCTAAAATCATTAATGATACACTATAATGATTTATCTAAGTCTAAAATCTAAGGTTGAGCTGAAAATTCATGTAAATGTTATATCTATGAGTTGTGCCAAACTTATGAAAACCTTATTCCCTCAGTCCTATATATAAGAAAAAGAAAAAGAAAGAAAAATAAGGCTCAATGAATGGTAACTCACGTATTCACTCCCTCTTTGGAAAATATATGAATATATACACTCCTAGTCACACTTGATCACATGTTTGTGATGGTTAAATCATGAAATCCTCTTTTCCCCTTGCATTTTCACTTCATCATTTAAGCACCTAATTGAGGATCTAGGGAATATTTGGAGCCTAAGGGTTTCATGTCTACTCTTGGTTTACTTATGTCACACTACTGTCAATTTATGTGACGGAGTGAAATATATAAGTTTGTGGAGTTATTAGAACAGTGTATTAAGTTAGTCACCACACACACATGTATTACATGTCATTGATCCACATGTGTGGGTTGGAGACTCATTGCTTGACAACTTTAATGGAGACTACTTTATGGCTTTAATGGTATAGCTTACAAAATATCTTGTCAAGCATTGTGATTGATCCTTTCTTTTCCTTGATACACTTGATAATATTGAAGTCATTACCAATAATCCATGGAGATGGGAAGTATAAATTACTTGTGCTAGAAATAGAATTGAGAAATAGAGGCTTTCCATTTGCGATATTGGAGTCATAGACATTGGATACATGGTAGTAGTCCTCGATGTCAATTAACTAAAATTTTATCGTCATAATGCGAAAAGAGGTAAACATATTGGTAACCTTGATGTCTTGATCATTTCAAATAATAACCATTCCACCCAAGTATCTCTAAGCATCAATAACTACTACTTGTAAATTCCTCCCCCATTTGCTAATTATATGAGGTACAACCTCACTTAATATTTTTGTTGATTGATGGGTGCTTTGTATACCATTTTTCTTTTAGGAATCTTTGTTTTCATTTACTATTAAGGCCTCTCATGTTCCATGAGATTATTTTCATCGAGAATTTACACAGAAATGAAGTGTAATGTGACTAAAAAAAAACATCTCTCAAGATTTAAGTGCTTGGAAAATTCCACTTCATAACTGTTATATTTCCTTAACCTGGGACCGAATGGTGAACTTGATGGCCTTAAGGGAAATTGACCAATGAAAATCTAAAAAACAAGTGACTTTTGACTTTATCAAATACAATTTAATATACCAAAAAAAATATCCATAACAATTTCATCAATCAATGAATCATTAAAAAAAATATCCAAAACAATTTCATCAAGCAATGAATCATTGCATTATAAAATACAATCTATAAACTTTTTAAGAATGTTTGCTAAACCATGCTCAAAAACAAACATATTTAATATTAATATTTAAAAATAATATGGACAATAACACATTTTAATAAATTAAACAAAAAATTATCAAGTCTAAAAATATCACTAAGAAAAAACTATAAAGCATGCAACTAATGGAAGTGACCACTCAAGGCCACCATAAGACAATTAATCTATTAAGACCAAGATTAATGGGGATAAATATCTACAAAGGACAAAGACAAACCGATTTTAGCTTTATTGTTTTATTAGGTTCAAGATGAACATTTCAAGATATAATGAAGAACATAATTAGTTTTATTGCATTAAGAAAACCCAAGCACATTCTATAACTTAGCAAGGAAGAGATGTATAATACCAATCTCAATGACATAACACATGGAATTAAGTTACTTTATTTATATATAATTTAAACTCATATCATAAAATCACAAATTTAGCATGAATGGAATGTTTAAAATCCATTTTTATAAAAACAAAATATAAATTTTCTTATAGAAAAAAAATACCAAAAAATAAATATATCCTTTTAGAAAATAAAAACAATACTAAAACTAAATATATTTCACAAAAAAACAAAAACATAAGTAAACTAGAATTTGAATTTGACACTCTTGTTCAATTTAGGAAACTCATATGGTGGAATGTGATCTCTTTATCCTCATCTTTAGATTTTTCCTAAAAAATAAAAGCATACAAAAGTGGGAAAGAGCCATAAAGCACGGGGAAGCTATTTCCTAAGCAAAAAAGCATTCAAAAAGTGGAAAAGGCCATTTTTATATGAGGAAACATTATTCACCCAAAAGATTTTGCCCAAATTGAACTAATGAGGAATTTGGGAAATCTTCATAACCTTCACTTTCCTATATATTGGAGGCTTGGCCATTGAGAAAATGATAGGAATCCTTGTATTGTCATGTAGCCGAGATCTATCTTGAGAGGGAGAGTTTTGGAACTAGGAGTTGGGGGAGTTGTTGTTGCAACTACATCTCATTGTTGTAACTTTCCTCCAACTCCTTTATTAATATAGATCAGTTGTTCTTCCTTCCATATGTTTCTATTCATTCTCTACTTATTCTATTTAACTAATGAATGTATAGGATTTTCATTTATATTTATTTATTCGATAATATTTATATGTTTATGATAGTTTCGATTATCAAGATATTATGTTTTGAAGGTTTCTTTATTCTCTCTCTTATGTGTAGGACCAAGATTTGGAGCTAGCTAGGAGCACTTCCTAGCTATATTAAAACTCCAAGAAGACCTACATGCGAGGACTCACAAGAATTCCTTCTATTTTTCTTAATCTATACTCTACATCTTGATCTACTAAGAATCCTGAGCCTTAGACCAACCTTTCTCTTAATTGATCTATCCTAGGTTTCCAGGATAAACTGAGAGGGTTTTATGTTCATCTATTTGTGCATTAAATCCTACAGCAAAATGATATTTAGAAACTTTAATATATTTCACTATGTAAATGAAATTAGTAAAGTGAACCCATAGAGGGAGTCATAAATGGAAATAAAAGTAAAAGTCTAAACAAGAAGCCAAAAGTGGATGTAACCATGCATGCAAAATTGGGAGTAGAATTGGGTGTTAAACTAGTCATCAAAACAAGATGCAAACAATGACACAAAAAGGGTTTTAAAGTAAAATTGAACAAGGGTGCAACAGTAGACACAAAGAATGGAACAAAATAGGGCATATGAAACGATACCAAATTGGGCGCAAATGAGGATGAAAAAATGGACACCAAAATGAGGATGCAAGGAATTGTGTAAAATTAGGATGCAAAATTCGGTGCAAAAAGGATGTAAGAAAAGACACAAAACAAGATGAAAAATGGGACTAAAAAAGGGTGAAACCAAGGATGTCAAAAATGATGCATAACTAGATGAAAATTCAAACTAAAATCTAGGTGCAAAATGAGATGCAAATGTGGACACAAAATGTGGCAAAGAAGGACGCAAATTTGGATGCCAAAAAGGATGCAAAATTAGATACTAAAAAGGATGCAAAATTAGACACAACAGAAAAAATGGTGCAAACATGGGCATAAAAATGGTTGAAATTTGGATGCAAATTGAGATGCAACATTAGATGTAAAATGCGGTACAACAAATCATTCAAAACTTTGTGCAAAAACACATGCAAAATTATACGTAAAAAATGGCTCAAAATTGAATGTAACAATAGACACAAAATGGGATGCAAAGGTGGATGCAAAAAATGGTTCAACATAAGATGCAAATTTAGATGCTTAAAAGGATGCAAAATTGGATGCAATAAATGGTGTTAAAAATGATGCTATATTGGATGCAACAAATGATGCAAAATATGGTGCAAAATAGAATGCAAAAAAGGGAGATAAATAAAATGCAAAAGTGGATGAAAACAATGGTGCAAAAATGCATGCAAAATTTGGCACTAAATCAGATTCAATATATGGTGCAAAATTGGATGGAAAAATGGTGTTAAAAAAGACCGAAAAACTGGCACAAAAATAGATGTAAAAATAAGTACAAAGTTAGAAGCAAAAAATGGCATAAGACTAGATGCAAAAATTGGCACAAACTGGATGTAAAAAAAGGCACTAAATTAGATGCCAAATATGGTGTAAAAATTGATGCAAATTACAACACAAAGCTAGAAGTAAAGAATCCCACAAAAGAGGAAGCAAAAAATGATGCAAAAAATGGCACAAAACTAGAATCAAAACCTATTGTAAAACCAAATGAAAATCTTGGTGCAAAATATGATGCAAAAAATGATGGAAAATTTGGCATAAAAAAAGATGCAAAATTTGGTGCAAAAAAGGATGCTTTAAAAATTGTACAATAGAGCCAGATTTAGTGCCAGGCTGCTCATCCCAATTGAGAAAAAAATGCACTAAAAACTAGTGCTAAATCTGGTGCAAATTGCATGTTTTGTTGTAGTGATACAAGAGAAATTTAACACTAACTTTCCCCAATACTGATCTGCATCTCTGTAACTGTTAACTTCCAAACTTGGATTGAATTGATTCATTCTGACATCAGGAAAAGGAGATTTGGACATCAACTGTAATTCATGTTGTATTCCCTACTTATGAGTAAGATGTTTGGTTTCTTTCAATAGAACTGAAAAATTTTCTACCTCTTTGATCAAACTATCTTTAAGATGAGACTCATAGCTTGAACAAACATCATGTCGATTCTTATGTTGTTATTTTACACACATGAGTACAAATATCTTATTTGAACTTATTAATCGCTTCATATGATTAGCAACAACTAAATTTAAGTGATTTTTACTTTGATGTGCCCCGACAATAAATTCAACCCCATCTTTCTTAAGGTGATATTTATGCTCTCTCTTGTAAAATACTGCATCTTGATCATAAAGATAAGGACTTCATAAGACAACTCCACATATGTCTACTTGAACCACATCTAATTCCACTTCATCAACGTAATTCGCTGTAATGGCAAATTTTAATCGACACTGTTTTGTGACTTTTATCTGAGTTGATTTATTTAGCCATCCTAATGGGTAAGGTCTTGGATGATTCTATGTCTCCAAACCCAAATTCTTAACTAAATAGTCATATATTAAATTTTCCTGTGATCCACAGTCAAACATTGTATCTATCTTTGTGTGCTTAGAAGTTATCCTTATGTTAAATAATTCAACTCTTTTATCCTCATTTGAAGGATTTATGTTTGATGAAGATGCAATAGTATTCAAACTTGAACTAGTGTCAAAAGTTTTACCTGTCGAAACTATGGTCGTTATCCTCCTTTCATCACCTGAATCGGAACCTAGATCTTGTTGGACTGTTGCAATTGCCTTCTTTTCATCCTTCTCCTTAGGAAAATTTTTCGGCTTAAGTTCTGGATGAAGTTTCCAACACCTAGATTCATCATGACCGATTCTCTGGCAATGAGAACAAGTAGGTCTTTCCTTCTGAGCTATCGCTGATTTATTTCTCTTCGAGTTGTTTTTCCCCTTACTATCATTGGAATACTTGATTTCCATCTCTTTGGATGATTTCGGTGAAAATTTGAATGGTTTTCCACCTAATTCAATATGTATGGCTTGAACACACACTTAATCAAAATCATCAGGATTAAACATCAATAATGTATGCTGCAAATATGAATGTAAACTGTCGATGTATTTTAACAAAGTTTCACGTGTATCCAATGAAATACCAAGTGCCAATGTTTTCTTTTTGAAATCCTAAGTAAACTCTTATACACTTTGCCCTTTACCTTGCCTCAAGTGTTGCCAACCAATAACAACTTGTTGCATGTATCCTAGGATAGAATTGTTTCCTAAGAGCTTTTAAAAACTTAGACCATGAAGAGATGACTTTACCTTTCCGCTTTACATCTATTTGAGTTTTAATTTCCCACCAAATTAAAGTTGTTCCCCCCATTCTAAGTGTAGCTAACTAAATTTTTGTTTTATTGTCAAAAATGTTGTGAATACGACAATACACTTCTAACTGCTTAATCCAGTAATCTAGATTTTTAGGATTCATTTTGCCATCATAAATAGGTAACTCAAATTTTACATCAAGTTTCAAAAAAGATGTTTTAGTAGGTTTCTTTTCTGTTTCAAATTATGCACTAGAAGAAGAAGAAGAAGATGATGATGATGATGGAGATGTTGGAGGTGAAGGAGGTTTATCAGTCTTGCCTTTACCTTTGTCCTTCTTTGATGTCTTTGAAGAAGAAGTTGCATCTCTCGCTTTCTTATCTTCATAGAGTTCTCCCAACATCTATTGCATACTGAGGAATGCTTGCTGAAACTCTTCCTCGCTCATCTTAGTTTTAGGATTTTCACCTGCACAAGCTCCTGTCATGGTCAACTTATGAGCAACTCTTCTCTTTCCAATCTCTGGATCAATCTCCTCGAGGATTCCTTCTCCACGTTGCGACTTTGACTTGGTTAACATTCACTAACAAATTCTACCAACGTAACCTGCTTTGATACCAAATTATATGATCTGAAATGATCATATGTTAAACTGAAGTAGAATTTATTATGCCAACAATGAACTGAATGTTAACTTGAAGTGCTTAAACCATGAGAATTGCTTGAGAAGAAATACTTTACGACAGATGAGAAACATAAGCAAGATGTAAAAAAAAAGTGAAAAAACAGCAAAACACAACGATACTAGATAACAATATTGATTACAAAGTTCATCCCTGATGGACTATGTCTCCAGGTCCTCTTTCAAGATGGGTGTCCGCTTTATTAGGATTGAATCCGAGGAGGTCGATTACACAGAAAATTAACCACATTGAATGTGCGCGTAGGCGCTTCTGGTCACTATCACAAGAAATCTCTCTGAATCAGCTTTCCAATGCCTATCACAGTTCCCAATTCTGACTCCCGATGCTCCTATTACACTGAAAACAAAAATTGCTTATAACCTCCAGAATCTGCACAGAAAACTTCAAATCCCCTAATTTTTTCTTAATGATAAGAATGTTGGATTTATAGCCCTCCAGATGCATCCTAGCTTTGAATGTCATAGATTGGCATGAAATAGTTTGAATTGGCTTGGTCTTATAGCATAAAGCCACCTTAACTATTGGTTACAAGGTCCTTGTACTAAAATAGCCAAAACTTTAATTACAAAAAACCCAAAATAAAACATAAAAACCCATTTTTCGACCTTATAATAACTCAAAACCATTGGTGGCCAAATAATTGGCGGAGAACTGGATGGCCAACATGTGATTGTCGTGGTCTAACCACAGGCTTCCACCTCTACGGTCATTATCCCGATGGTCTCGACTTACTGTTTACGACGTGCCATGTGACAACACATCTCCCTGGTGGTTTGAGCAATAGTTAACCCTAACAGCAGAGACCACCTTCTGACTGTGTGGTTTGCCACCTTGTGTTCACACACCCATGGTTCTGACATCGTCTAAACCCCCGACTACAAGTTAACCTCACCTCTGATAGCCTGCCACCGTAACTTCTCACATGGTCCCACTGCAGTTAATTCCCAACGCGATTTAGGCCAGCGGTTAGGGAATGTTTTATATGTTTTATGGTTTTGTAATTGGCCTGAGAGGCTTGTAGAGCTTACGTTAAATGCATTTTAATGTATTGTAATGTTTATACAATGGGTTTGGTTTATGTAACATGGCTCGAATGGGTATAACACTTAGGGTTAATGCCTTTTTAATGCATTTGATTTGTAATGTATGGGTTTAGGTATAGTTTAGGATTTTAGGTGTTAGGTCTTGTAGATCTTACCTTAAGTGTTTGGTTAATGCATTTGATTTTTAATGCATAGATTCAGGTTCTAGGTTTAATGTGTTAGATTTTTAGATCAAGTTTTCTAGCATAGGTTTTAGTAATGATTTAGAGTTAGACTCACATCATTTTAATTCTAAAACCCATGTACAACAAAATGTCACAATGCGACATTACCCCACATGATGATACCTATTCCTTTTCCGAAAATCAAACGCTGGTGGAATCGACGACAACCATATGTTGACAACTAGGTACCAAACCATATTCGTCGAACACCATAAAAACCATCTACATTACTAGACAACCTGAATCATAAACATCACTGTCAAAGCTGAAGACACCGAACACTGAATGCTGATGACGAAACTAAACCTGTGCAACTAATTTGACAAGATCCTCTTGGATCACCTAACATAATCGAAAATTTATTCATCAAAGTTGATTATTCCCCTAAAGAAATTCAAATTTATATCGATCTCTTCAAAGAGTTTCATGATTTGTTTTCTTGGTCGTATGAGGAAATCCCTGGAATAGATCCATCTATAGTCTAGCATGAGATCAAGACATATCAAAATGACAAACCTTTTTGGCAAAAACTTCACCAGTCAATCCTAGAAAAGTAGCAGCCTTGAAAGCTGAAGTTGAAAAGCTGCTTAAGGCGGGCTTTATATACCGCGTTCCTCTAACTGAGTGGGTCTCTAATCCAATCCCCGTAGATAAAAATAAAGGAATGATCCTAAATAAGGCTTGTCTGAAAGACAATTACCCCACGCCCTTTATCGATCAAATTATTGATGAATGCGCGGGTAATGAAATTTTTTCGTTCATGGATGGATTCTTTGGTTACAATCAAATTATTATCCGTCTAGAAGATCAACACAAGACAACCTTTATTTGTCCTTGGGGTACGTTTGCATAAAAAAAGAAGCCTTTTGGCCTTAAAAATGTTGGAGCCACTTTTCAGCGATCCATGTATTATGCTTTTCATGACATCAAACACATTATCGAAGAATATCTGGATGATTTAGCTACTCGTTCTCAAAAGAGAATTGATCATCCTAAACACCTTCGGTTGATTTTTGAACGATGTCATTTTTATAAAATTTGGTTGAATCCAAATAAGTGCGTTTTCACAATCACATCAGGTCAGTTGTTGGGATTCATCATGTCAACAAAGGGGATGTGTGGATCCCTTCAAGGTTGAGGCAATACTTTAGTTTCCTCCCCTGTCTTCCATTCGTCAACTTCAAAGTCTCCAAGGAAAGACAAATTTCTTGAGGAGATTCATAGCAAATTACGCCAAGATCACAAAAGGATTTATGTGTTTGCTTAAGAAAGGAGTCCCATTTTTTATGGGATGATTTCACGCAATGATATTTTGATGCTTTGAAAAAATCATTAAGCTCTGCTCCATTATTGATTCCACCTTATTATAGCAGAGATTTCCTCTTGTATCTCGTTGCGGCAGAATCAAACATTAGCATGGTTCTGGTTTCAGGAAGATGATTCCTTCGTGAGCATGTAATCTAGTATCTAAGTCAAGGCTTGGTAGGTCCTAAACTACACTATTCTCCCATTGATAAATTAGCTTTGGCATTCTTCCATGCTGTCCAGCGGATTTGGTATTACATTTTGCTTCAAAAAGCATTCGTCTTAGTGGGTGTCAATCCATTTCAATTTGTTCTCAATAGGGGAGTGATTGGGGGAAATATAATAGATGGATTGTCATTTTGCAAGAATTTGATCTCGAATTCATGTCGGCTAAATCTAAGAAATCTTTAGTATTTACAGAGTTGATATTAGAGGTTCCTTGTGAGGAAGAAATTATTCATAAGGAAAATTTTCTGATGAACATTTATTTCTTATTTCTTCACAAGATCCTTGGTATGGGGATATAACTATATATCTCTAGACTTCAAAGTTTCCACTCGCTTTCTCCAACGATGAGCGTAGAAAGCTGCGTCACCTCGCTAAGAATTATGTTATTATAGGTGACACATTATATCGTCGCGGGATTGATTCAATCCTTAGGCGTTGTTTGACTTTGGAAGAAGCTAAGTCATTTCTTAATGATTGCCAAAATGGAGCTTGTGGCAGTCATCAATCAGGGCTTGCAATAGCCCAAAAAAATTTGGGAGCAGGCTGCTTTTGGCCTTCAATTTTCAAAGATTATATTGAAGCGGTCAAAATATGCCATCCTTGTCAAGTCTATACTTGGAAAATGCACGCGCATCTAGCTCCGCTTTTCCCTGTTATCACCATCAGTCCTTTCACAAAGTGGAGCATTGATTTTTCTATTGTAATCCGCCTTTGGCAGGGAATCACAAGTATATCATTGTAGTCATAGACTACTTTACAAAGTGGGCTAAGGCCATGCATACTTTTAAAAATGACAGTGAAACAACTGCGTTGTTTCTATTCAATCAGGTTATTTCATGATTTGGTATCCCTAGAGAGATTGTCACTTACCATGGAAGTCATTTCCAAAATCAACTGATGTCCGAATTGGCTTTCAAATTGGGTTTTCGGTAGGAGCATTCATCTCCGTATTATCCTCAATCCAATGGGCATGTTGAAGTTGTGAATAAATCCCTTAAAACCACTCTGCAAAGGATGATTAACAAAGCTCGATCCAATTGGCACATCATGTTGTATCTGAAACTTTGGGCATACCGAACATCAGTTGAGACTGCCACTGGCTTTAATCCTTTTCAATTAGTTTACGGGTTGGAATCTATTTTTCCTATCAAATGTGAAATTCCTTCTCTTAAACCAGCTATTGAGCTTCATCCAGAGACTTCTAGTCTCAAGGAACACCTCGTTCATTTTGAGCATCTTGATGAGCAGTGTCGAGATGCCACCATAATAAATGAAGCCCATAAAAAGAGGATAAAAACTCAATACGATAAAGCTGCCCGTCCTCAGAATTTCTGAAGGTGACCTTGTCCTAGTCTACGATCAGGATAAATACACCCTAGGGGCAGGAAAGCTTAAATCTATGTAGTACGGTCCCTTTATAGTCAAGCATGTTTTGAGAAAGGGAGCTTATGTATTAATTGACTTTCAAGGAAACAAGTTGGCGGAACCCAGAAATGGGCTCTACCTTAAGAAGTACTTTGCTTAGGCTTCGACCGAGCACTTACTTGTTTGTATATATTATATGTTTGTACATATCTATCTATCGGTGTTAGTGATGTTGATATTTTTTATCTACTTTGGCAGGTACTGATGGATGATTCAGTATATCTAGGATTCACCGATGGTGTGAGTAGGCATACCCGGAACCTTGCTTCCATGACTTGGGTGATTTATTATCCATCTAGCTAGTTGATGGTTTCGAGAGGAGTATGTATTGGTCCTGCTTCGAATAATATTTCCAAATATATTGCTGTTATTAATTTACTATTTGAAGAAATATCTCTTGGTATTAATTCCTTAGTGGTTTATTTAGACTCACAACTGGTGGTATCTCAGCTAAACAATAATTATTGGGTACGAGATCCCTATTTGTATCGCCAATTTCTGAGAGTGAGATTGTTGCAACGATCATTTATTTATATCACATATGTTCACATTCCACGATCAGAAAATTCATTAGCAGATTCTATTGCTAATCAAGCATTAGATTGGCATATAAATCATTCATCAAATAAATAAAATAAAAAAACATAAAAAATAATTGAAGTGTCATCTGTATATATGATCATCGTAAAAACACATGTATATAGATAGAGTGTTTGTGTCCAAAATAATATACAAAAATTGGGACAAAATGCCCTACAAAATTTGGGCTTATGCCCATAATCATGTCCAATCATAAAAAAAGATCTGATCATCTACCTAGTTGGCTCAGGATGAGCAGCTACAAAATAAACAACAACATTGGCCACACGCTGAAAGAGTTGCACCCAATCCCGTGGTACTCTTACCACACGGTGTTGCATATCCTCGAGTAGGTCCTCTATGGCTATCATGGGTACTTGGTGAGCTAGTCTCACCAAGTTCCTTTGAACTACATGGAGAACTCTCTCTGTCTCTGTTGTAGCCCCTTCGGTGTCTCTTCCATGATGCCTTTGTCAAGGACACCCATCAAGTCTCACTGGTCACACATCTAAAAAATGACCAATATATTTTGTAAGTGTCTTGTCTCATCAAAAATATTTTTAACTTAATTTATATTAAAAATCCAAAAAGTCTTAAAAATTAAAATATTATTACCTATGGCACCCCATGCTGCATTCGGTAGTAACACTAAATTTGGATCTCAGAAATCCATCCCGGCATAGGGGTAGTCATCGACTGTGATGACCCGTTAATCCCACCATGCGGTAATATTGTCGTCAAAAGTCGTCCTTGGCACATCGCTACCCCCAAGGAGTTTCATGAGGTCAGCCCATCTACCCATTCGTGGATCTATAGGGTTGCTGATAGTCGATAATACCTTGGGTCGAATCCTAGGTACTTTATCAAAGAATAATGAGCATAAGATTGTGCCATATCCAAAATTATTTGTATGACCCTTCTAAATGGAGTTCAGTTGGTTCTTCATATTAGTCAGTAGAGGTGTGCACCAATCAAACACTATGGTGAGAGAGTCCACTGCTAGGCTCATAAATACTCGTGAGGCCTGATGCAAAGCAGCAGAACCATTTACCCTGGAAATGGTAAATAGTAGAATATTCAAGGACAAGCTCTCTACATGTTTGATTGGAATTTGACTTCCAATCTTTTCAGGATGACTAGGACAGTATATGTGGATGTAATCTTCTACAGAAAAACTACCCCTCGTCCTACCAGTAGAATGCACTACCTCTCCCCTTCGAGATAGGTCTGTAATGAAGTAGATATCTTTGATCTCGATCCTTAGGGGCATCTGATCGATCATGAATGCATCATCCTATACACTCCAGTAATGAATCAATAACTCAAGCAATCATGTGTTGGCTTTCATATTTGGCATTTAAAAAAAATTAGCAAGCTAGAGCCTCTTAACGCATCCAAGGCATTTTGGTCCTCCATTACTTGATTATCTATAGCACTATGCTCCCTTTCTTGCTAGGCAATGATCATCCTACCCAAAAAAATGTTTCAAACTGTTAGATTTATATTTTAAAGTTTTTACTCACGCACATGCGGGTTTCCTTTTAACATAGTTGTGTGTAGGGCCCTCGTATACGTGGGTTACCTGTATTCAACCCACATGTACACAGAGTTGAAATTTTTGATATATTTTCCTATGGTCAAAACTTGAAAAAAACATTTAAAAAGTATCATAAATAATTACAAGCACGATATAAGGGTTACCTGAAAGTTTTGGAGTGATTTGAACAGTTCAATTGGTCATATGAAGCTTGTTTGGGTTTGCCTCCACAGCTCCTTGCTCAAAACAAAAATGACAAAACGGTGAGTCCAAAAGTCCTTATATAAGTTGAAAAATAAAAATTATTTTTTCAAAAATTGATTTTTGTCATATGGAATTTTTGACCTTGTGGCTTGGAGTGTCAAGAATGGGTTCTCTTTTCAGGAAATTTTGGATACTTCTTCGAGACATCATTTTGGTCCCATGACTGTAAACCCGTCATGGGAGGTATCATTTTCTTATTGGCATATAGGTTAGAGAATACCACTTTCCGCTGCATTTTGCATTCTAGCCTCCATAGTGCAATACATTAGCCATAGGGTCGACCCCATTGTATCTTGGTTCACAAACCATTTTCACTCGCTGACTTTAAAAATCATGATGCGATGGTAGAGCTAACCTTTACATGGGAATCTTAGTTAGATCCTTGCTGATATTGGTTGCCCATGCTGTTATATTGAGTAGGCTTGGGAGTCCTCTTTAGTCCCACCATGACTTGTGTATTGAAGACTCATTCTCATTCTTCTGTGCTACTTTCTGGACTTATACCCTAGAGGCTCCTTTGTGTTGAGTTGTACTGCTGCATTGCATATTCACTACTTGAACCTTTTGGCCTTGAGCTAGCTTCACTTGGACTCGTGTTTAAGCCACTTATCGACCATGTCTTCTACAAAATCAACCTTGCAATCACTTAGCCTCTGCGACTTGACACACCCTTTTAACCGTGGAGAGAACATCCCTTTAAGTGTCCTTGACCAGTTTCACCATCTTGCATTGAGCATAGGAATGTTCCCCTCCTAGGAACTAAAGCATCTGCTTTTTCGACACATGTTCTTTCCACTGTACTATAGAATTCTTTTATTCCTTTTCAAACTTCATATAAAAGAAAAAGACAAAAAAAATTATATATTCCAAAAAGAGTGGGAACGAGACATTATTTATATATTTAATGGCAGCTATAGTAAGTTGTGTCACCCTTAAACAAATCACTCAAAAGAAATTCTTTCCACCATTAGGGTGGGCTTTAGTTTGACTTAGGAAATCCTTAACCTTGTTATCGATTCAGTTCTCCTCTGATTGGTTACCTCTTCCAATAATATGGAGAGTTTTCTTACGCCTCCTGCATGAAAAACTTATACAAAGTTATCATATGCTGCCATGTAGTCACAGTTGAGTCGTGCTTTTTGTTCAAGGGAAGTAAACTCGAGTCGGCCTCTCTGTGGTGTCGCTTGACCTATTTTTTCGGCCATCCTTGGTTGTCAGTGTCATGTTTGTTATCACGTCAGTTTTATTGATCCTTTGCTCGTGTCAGTTTGAGAAGGTCTCCATTGACTTCTTACTGGCGGGTCTTGTCCTTATCGATTATGACAAATTGCTTTGAGGGCAGATCTAGAGATGCACCCTGGCCTTATTTTCATTGTTGATAGGTCACCTTGTGCTCAACATTGATCAGTATCATGGGTCTTTGACTGGGTGGTTTCCCTTGTGTTCAACATCAACTTTTATTATCACATATTTGGTTTCATGCAATGCCATGGTTTCCATTTGACCCTATTGGTGGATTCCTCCCCTCTGTGTCAGCTTTCATTATTGGTTGGTTCATAGGGTTTCTATCGTGCACTAGACACATTTTTTGTATGTTGGAAACATGCTTCAGTTGGGTTACTACATATATGTTCAGCTGAATCCTTCCACATTATTGGCCTCTGGGAAAGGGATCTAAAGTCCATTTGCAGTACCTTAGGGTTTGCAGTCATCAGTGGAAGATTCTTTCACTATCAACAGTGGGAAGACATCATTGTCTCCTGATTGACAGATTCTTTCAAGTGTTCGCCTACAACTCATTTAGTCGCACTTGTTAGATTGTACTGGGTACCTTGACTCTCATCATCATTATCAGAGAGTAGTCTCGTGTTTGTTAACGGTATGCATCAATGACCGGTAATCAAATGATTTCTCACATGGTCAACTACATATCATTCATTCCAATTGTGTAGAAATGTACCACAACGATCAGTGAAGACCTCGGGTTTGCATCAGCATGTCCTGGTTCACTTGCAATTGCTCATATTTCTCCTAGTTGAAACCATCCACATTATATGTTGCAGTTACTTACAACGACATCTTATATGCTGGCACCCGAGATGCAATGTAGCACCATTTATTCCATCATGTTCACTTGGTACTATTTGGATCAGTTTCTTGACTTCATTGATCAACTCTTTGTATGTGATATTCAGACATGTACTTTCTTGATTATGATCAGATGATCCACTATGTATTTTCAGTTCCTTTATACTTATATGCATAATGGATCCACTTTTGTACTTGAAATGCGGACATGCTTTACTATTTGTGAGCATGGGTACGCCTGCCTCAAACAAAAGTTTATTTTTTATCTCTTTCGATGGCTTGGCAGGTTGAATTCTAGTGAACTCCTCCTCAGTCTCGCATGATTCCTTCCATACACTTAATACATTTCGACCATCATGTGCCCCTTCTGACCTCATATATTAGGGGGAATCTGTTATAGCACCATTTACCACTCTTGGTAGATCTGATGCTCTGATTATGGCCTAGGGCAACCCTTCCTTCCAGACTTGGTCCAAAATCTAAAAAACAGTGTTTTATTCCCTATACGCTACTTTTCCCTATGATAAAAGTGTGTACACGTGGGTCAGCATATATCCAACCCACGTACATATGTTAAAACACTTGAAAAAATTAAATTTCCTTAATTTGAGGTATATTTCACGGGTTTTACCCGTTACTCACCTCCTATTGCCCGTGGCCCCACTGTTTCCCAACTGAAAAAAACTAATTTGGAGAAGTACAAATAAACATCCATGGGAAGGCTTTAAGGGAGGAGATATGAGATAATGATACTATAGTGAGATTATCCCTGATCAAGTCTGACGAATCCTTGTGCTTCCTGCACTCCCCAAAGCTTCAGGAAACCCTTGTTTCCTTGTTATAGATATCCTCCATGTTGCTTGAGATATCCTTTTATTGGTGATGGAGTAAGATTGTTGAAGGCTTGGAAAGGACGGATCCAGAGGACGGTTCCGCTTGGAGCAGGAGAAGGACTCAGGTCGTATTTCTCCACTTTCCTTGTAGCTAACTTCAATAAAAGGAACGTTGTTCTGTTTGCCGATATTAAATGTGTTTATGCATCAAATTATGTTGTAATCTATTTATGAATATTATATTGATGTATAATTAGTCATTCATTTATATGATTTAAAGTTAATATCATGAACATGGTTTATGTTTCTACTGCTATGTATGTTCCATTTGAATAATTTTCAAGTTTCAAGAACATCAGGAGGAGCTGAGGGTTTGCACCCTGCAGGATCTACCCAAACGAAGGACATCCGAGTAAAGACACTCCTACACAGTTTAGTAGAATAAGCATTTTGGTTGATTGCCTAAGCATTTCTTATTGTGGTTTGCCATCTGCTCTGTTGGGGTTCTCAAGCCAAATCCCTAGGGTGGTTTCACCTGCAACAAGTACATCTCCTTTTCATCGCTCTGTTTTTTCTACTTATGTGCCTATTTTGTTTATTTACGGTCTTCTAGATCTTTTTTGACTTGTTTGAAGGCATGCATACACTAGCCCACCCTCTAATGTGTTAAGTCCGGCCTTGTGTGAAGTTTTTTTTTTTCTTTGCATCCCTTGATTAGTGCTATTTTTGGCCAAATCGTCACACCGATCAGGCTTATTAGCGCTAGTTTTAGCCTGATAGTCACGTCAGTCATGCCCATTAGTGCTAGTTTCAGCCCAAAAGTTGTGTCGATTGTATCGATCAGTGCTAGTTTCAGCCCAAAAGTCGTGTCGGTCTTTAAGTAAAGAAAAATAAGAGTTTTTTCCCATTCCAGTGCCAATGTGTCTTGACCCTCAGACTCTCTTCTTCTACCCAGAAGTGACTAGGATTCTTTGTTTGTTGAGTTTGATTGATTGATTGGCTTGAAGTTTTATTGCTTGATTCTTTGAGTTTTTGGAAGGTTTCTATGACCCTAGGGCATCTAGGTCAACTATTGTTCATTTTTTTTTTTTACTCATTGTGTCAAGTTTCTGATTTGCTGCCTCATTTAATCCATATTTCAATCACAACATCTTTATTGCTTCATTTTCAATTGAATAAGTGAAAGAGTCTCATTTGTTCTCTTATTTTGAGTGTCCCTTTTCTCTTTCCAAGCATAGATTACATTGCTTGGTTTATCGATTGAAGCATTTATGTGTTTGGTTTGTTCGATTTAGGGAAGAAGTTGCTTTTAGTTTCATTTATCATGCTTTGGATTTGATCGATGCTTGTTTGTTCGGAATTGTGAAATTTTCATTAAAAATGCTCTATGTGAAAGATTCAATTTGCATTTTATGAAAATAAGAACATCATTCTAGTTTACTTAAGCGGAAATATTGCATTAGTAGCGTCATTGAGAAGCTAGAATTGCATTATCATAAGCATTTGAAATAAAATGAAACTTCTTTTGTTGTTAAGGGAAGATTAAGTGCATTTAGGAAATGTATTAGTGAAATATTTCATTCTTTGATTGTTGCATTGATATTGTGTTCTCTATCCCTCAATTAGTGTTAAATTTCATCGAAGACATATTTCTTTTCTCATACAGCTACATATAGAAGTTTTCATATGACAATGGTAGGGCCTTGAAATTGAAACCTTATTCAAGATAAACCATTAAATTTTTTTGAATTAACCTAAGGAAGAATTGAAAATTAATGCCCACATTTGGTGTTCTAGGTTAGAGATGTGTTCTTATGTCTTTAAACCTAGCCGTTGTCATTCGCAACGATCTTGCATTAGGCAACACTAGCACAGACTTGTGCTCTCCATACCATCGTGTATATAAAGGGAGACCCCTCTAGGTTGCAATCCTTTATCTATAGGAAGCTGAGTATGCTGTCTTGTAAACGTGATACACCGAACACAACATTCGGGGAGATTGTCTACTCATACTTTTCGGTTCGCTGGGAGGTATTCTGCAGTTCACGGTTACCTGGTAATCCTTTATGCCTAGAGTACCATGAGTAGTCATTTTTTATCTTTATGGACTCTTTAAATTTAAAAGATTATCGAGCACTTTTCCTTTCGAGCTTGTTAACTCCGAAAGCGAGTAGAGTCACCTTTCACTCTTTTCTTGACTCTTAAAATATGAAAAGGCAAGGTTTTGTTTCAGTGTCTTAAAATTAAGTGCCCATGAAATATTCCTAGTAAAAGTTATCTTCCTTAGTGATTCTTTAGGGTCGATTCCAATGGAAACATTTCTGGAGTCTACCAGTAAAGGATTCCCCTCGGATGGGAATCCTGGTCTTTTTCCTTCTTTTGGAAATGTTGGTTCTCCTCATATGGCAACATTGTCCCTCCTTGGGTTAATCATTGGTTTACCTATCTGATTATTTTCAACCTCGATGGTCTCGAGTGTCCCAACTCCTACCTAACCATCTCCTTCATTTGGACCACATTACGTTGATTCTAAGATTAACCTCTCACATTCTTCCCCTATTTCTTCATCTTCCTCTTCTACTTCGCCTGGTGAAAGTTTGGAATCTAGTAACTTGGATGGTAATAACAAGAAGAAGAAGACGAAGAAGAAGAAGTCAGATAAGTGAGAGGCCAATCATGCAGTTGTTACTCCAAATGCACCCCTATAGACAAACCTTTCGATCCTCCATGGAAGGTCAAATTCCCTTGCATGTTGTGTAAGGGTGACCATATCCTTCGAGACTGTCCTAGTATTCCTAGAGTCTTAGAGATATGGTCTCAAAATCTGGATCGACCATCCCCATCAACCTCTGGAGATCATGTCGATGCTACACCCTTTGCTAGTGATGGTAAGAAGAAGGGAAAAAATAAATTCCCATGTAGGTTATGTGAAGGAGAGCATCTTCTTCACCTTTGTCCTCTTATGGATAAAGCTTCCAAAGTTTTGGAAAACCTTACAACTCCTCAACCCCATGTTGGTTATCAGAGGATTTATTCTAACCCTCTCCTAGTTGGTAAGGAGATTGACTTGCATTTATCTCTTTCCCATGCCGATCTTCCTGAGCATGACTCTCTTGTGTATGTTCCCAACCAACCATTAGTCAGAAAGAGTGGTGACTTGGCACCGCCTTCAATCATTTACTCTGTTCCCGAAGATAGTAGTGATCATACTGCTAATGTTCTTCTCGCCTCCTCAGATTCTCATGAATCGAAGAGTGGCCCTTCCATCCCAGTTGTTTAGGAGAGTCCTTCTCCTATTCCTATAAATCATGGGGATATCCTATGATACCTCCACCAAGTAGTTTGGTTATTTCTTTTGATTAGAGTCAATTGACTGCATTCTGCCTCCCATCTTATGAACCTTTCCAAATTACTGTACAAACCTGTAATATGGTAGTACATGGAACTCTATTATATGAAGGCTCGTCTGTTAACATCGTGTCTTCTACTATTTGGCAAGCTTTGGGATCCCCACAACTTGTGCCTGTCACCCAGAATTTGTTTGCTTTCAACAAAGGAACCATTCATCCCTTATGGATCCTTCCAAAGTTCCCTATTACTTTGGGAGGAGAGATCATCTATATAGACGTGATGGTAGTCCAAGGTCCCTTAGATTTCAATATTCTCCTTGGACGCGACTATGTTTATGTCATGGGAGCTCTTGTTTCTTCGCTTTTCATGTGGTTTGTTTTCCACACGAAGGGAGAATAGTGAACATTGATCAATTGTCATTCATTGGTCACCAGGTGCCTCTTATGCAACCATCATCCCCTATTGGTTCTAATTTTCAAGCAATACTCTCCCCACCATAGGTCAATTATGTGGTTACTCATGCCGTCTCCACATCTGTTGATGATGATGCAGATGGCATGGTACATTATGTATTGGGGGTATTGGAACCTGATATGTCATTTGTATCAGTTGACATGTGCTCCTCCCGGAGCATAGTTCTCCTGTCTAGTGAAGACATATTGGGGGCCATGTTCCCGTATGGTCCATGATTGGTTGTTAAGAGGATAATTCTTTTTCTGTGTCAACCTCATTAAAAAATGAAACAAAGTGTCGGAGAAGAGTTCCTTGTCTTGTTTCAAGCTCCTTAAAAAATGAAACAAGGATCTTGGGGTAGAGTTCCTTGTCTTGTGTCAAGCTCATTAAAAGATGAATCAAGGAGTCCAAGGACAATTTCTTCCTGTGAGCATAGTTCCTTGTCTTGTGTCAAGCTCATTAAAAAATGAATCAAGGAGTCTAAGGATAAATTCTTCCTATATCTACCTCATTAAAAAATGAAACAGATGTACGAGGATAGTTCTTTTACTATGTCAACCTCGTTAAAAAATGAAACAACTCCCTTTTCCAAATCGAGTCTTTGATTAAGATCTCGTAAAATCCCAGTCGAGTATTTCCTAGATCTCGAAAGTGAACCTTCATTCCATCAACCTAGCTAAATGAAATGAAGTTTGGGGTTCATGTACTTCGAATTGAGTCATTATTCTGGGGGCATGAAAACTTAACTCAAGCATAGTTTTTCATTTCAAGCTTGTGTAAACATGAAACCGAATTCAAGCAGAGTTTTTTGTTTCAAGCTTGTGTAAACATGAAACCAAATTCAAGCAGAGTTCCTCATGGTTAAAGCTTGTGTAAAAATGAACCCGTGCCCAATTTACATCTCGTGATTGTTATTTTTATCTGCTAATTTCTTCTAGATGAGCCTTGGTTGTTTCATTCCATCGCCACCATCTCTTTGGTCGATCATATTCTTTCACTTGGTTATGTTTTCCTTTCATGAGGAACCACAACAATGAGTGGTTTTGTTAGCTAGCCTCTTGACATTTCTGTGTTTTGAGTAGTTCCCCATTAACCAGAACCTATTGCTACCCTTTATACCACTCGTTCCTCCAGGACGAGTCAACTTTAAGCTATTTTCTGACTCTTAAAAAACTGAAAAGATTGTTGATTATTTTTTCTCTTTTTGAACTCGTTAAAAGTAAATAAAAATGGGGAGTCTGCTTTAAGCTATTTTCCGACTCTCAAAACACGAAAATATTGCCAAGCTCTTGTCATTTTGGCCTTGTAAACAGTTCTGAAACATCGTTTATCTAGTATACATTTACCCCTTTTTTCGGGTTGGGATAAACTATTTACGAAAAAGGTATACCTTACTCAAACATGACTAGGAGGTTCTCTTGAATATTGTTTTCTACCTTTTCGGGTTCGAGAGACAACTTTATGAGAAGGGACATTTTGGAGTTTTCTTTTCCATGTCTTTTTCAAACTCTCTAAACATGAAAAAGATACCGATTTTTCCTTTGTCGGACTCCTTAAATTATAATGACGTCGGATTCATCACCATGACGAACATGAGCTTCTCCTTCCTAGGGCTCTAATCTTACTAGGTCAAATCCATTCGAAGGATGGACTTATATTACAAGCATATGTTATCCCCTTCAAGCATGTGATAAAAAAATAATTGGGGTACCTTCCATAAATGGTGGGGGGAAATTGGAAATATTTCATCAGTTGTATTCTTCACTTGAGGTAGCATGTCGCTCTTGAACATTGACACTCATCTTCTATTCGTGTCGGATTTTGGGACATCCTCACTCTGTCACTTGCCTCCCTGGGTTTTGGGTTATCCATTTTAAACCTATCATCTTATCTCTACCATGTCACCATGACCTCTGATCCGATGATATAAAATGCTACCAAAATCTCGAGTCATGTCATACACATGTTCAAGAGAAGTCTTCCTACCTGTACATTGTCTGATCATATGTCACCGTCTTGGATTACTCTCATTCATTGTGTTTCCTATTTCATGCCGATGATGAAGGATCCATTATGACCTTCCTTCGATGGATCACTTCCTGTCGACTTCAGCTCATTATCGAAGAAGTTGATCTAGAAACCCCCTTCCAATACCTTAGAGCTTGCATGCCTCAATGGCAATTTCTTGGCACTCAACGACAGGTTCTCATCATTGGCCTTCAATCGAATGATTTCATGAGTGTTCGAATTTAGTTCCTTATTCACTCTTTGTGAATTTTACTTATAGTACCTTGAGATCCATTGAAATTATGGGTGGTTTCTCTGGCACTTGTTAACGGTTCACATCATTGGCCGATCAAGTGATTTTCTAGCATGTTTGACTTCAGCATGTCTATGCACATGTTAGAATTTTTACTTTGATCAGGTCATGTTGGAGTGCAAGACCCTGGGCTTAGATCACAAACGTCTAGGTTGCGAGGAGTGATGATTCATTCATGATTATATACATGATTCTTTAGACGGATGGCTATGACCATGCCATGGGTATCATTTTGATCCTACTCAGTCGAAAGGTTGCGACCATACCGTGGGTCTTTTCATTTTGTATCCTCTCTATGTGGATGGATGTGCCCATGCCATGGATCTATTTCATATGATCCCTTCTATCGGATGGTTTCGTCCATGCCGAGGATCCATGCACGTGATCCTTTTCTTGATGGATAGTTGTGCCTATACCATGGATTCATATATTGTTATATGTCTCTCATGTTTATCAGGCATGGCTAGCAGATTTCAAATATTTACATGTATGTTTGAGCTGCAGGTCTTTCGATGTTGGTATTCCAAGTCCTTACTCCGTTTTAAAGCATTTCAACCATTGCTCTCAGCTCTGACTTCATGATTTAGGGGGAATTTCTTACACAGTAATTTGTCACTCTCCTTTCACTCCCTATTCTTGATCCTAAAGAACCCTAGTAGTGACTACTATGTTATACTTTCACCATGAAACCTATTCTCTTGCATCCCTTGAAGTTTGAAGAAAGTAGTCCCCACTCCCTTCAGAACATTTCCAAAGAATCCTTCTTAAAACCCAGTTTTGAAGAGTAGCGCTCTTTCCCAGTACCTCAACTACATCAGTGGCAGAGTTTTACACTGTGACCCACGCCGATCAGTGCTACTAGTAGCCCAATACCCATGTCAGTCTATTTCTAGAAAGTTTTTATAAAAGGAAATGAATTTTCACGTCTAGAAAGTTCTAGTGGTGATGTGTTGGATGTTCATTTGGTTGGATAAGGGCCAAGAACTCCATATAAGGTTCTTTCCCCCTTAAAATTGGACCTTCCCAAGGAGATAAGGCCTTCTCCCCCTTGAGTGGATCTCATTCTTATCCTCCTCTCCCTATATAGACCACTTCCTCTTACCCTTGTTGGTTAGACAAGACAATACAACACATAGTGAAAGTGATCAAGAGATAGAACCAACTGCAAAATTCTGAAATCTTTAGCTTTTGATAGAAGAAGATTAGTCTTAGATGACAAAAGACTAGTCTTTGGTAGCTAAAGCATGAGGAGAGATAGTTAGAGCTTGGAAGCCATTTCATATCAAGCTAGGGGAGGAAAAGAGTGTTGAAGGCATGTTGCAGGACTTGGATACCGCAAAGTAGATCTCTAATGTCACGGCTTCAGTTGTATTTCTCTTTGAAAATTATTTTAATACAACTAATGGTTTATTTCATATATCGAGTGTAATATTACGTTTGATAGCTTAAAACTCCTTGACATTTTAAGTAGATAGGATTCGATTTTATGCTATAAAATTTGATATTGTTTCTTACATGTTTGTTTCAGTTACTTGAACGAAAGGAAGCTGGAGAAAGGAAGCAAGATCACCATCAAGTGGATTAGAGTTATAAGAGGTAGGCCCTCTTATTCGATTATAATCTAAGGAAATTTACATTAGATTGTCTTGTATGTGGATAGACCCACTCTTTTGGGCTAGAGGTTTCGTCTCTGTTCACAGAGAGGATATTCCTACACCACAAGAAACAATATGGTTACAAGTGGTTGATCATAGGATGGGTGCATCATAAAAAATAGTGCAATTCCTGGTCAACCAAATGCCCCAGCAAACAAGCAGAAGGAGGTTTCTTATTTTTTTTATTGCTACAGCATTCCACCAATTTTGTCTGGCATCAGATAGATGAGACCTATCCCATCTAGGCATAATTTTGAGGGAACTATTAATCTATATCCACACCTAACAAACCACTGGGTAATGTAGGAATAGGTGATCAATATCTTCAACATTCTCTGTGCAAAGGAAACATCTTGAAGGACCATGTAAGGCATGACGCTTTAAGTTGTCTTTGTGGGAACTACAACACATGAAGAGGTAGTCTTTTTGAGGTGATTTAAGCTTCCATAGCAAGCGCCACCACTAGTTCACCTCCACTGGATCCTGTGCAGTTATTAGGGCTAAGTATCCATCCCTGGGGGTGTATTGACCATGTGGTGCAGTAGCCCATATTATTTCATCTTCATGTAAAGTAATCCTAATGTGAGCTTCTTCCAATGCACCAATGAAACAATGCCACACCCCGCTCCATCTTCCTGGAATCATGAGATCATGTGCATTAAACCATTTATGTGAGATCCAGGTTGAGTTTCTACCATTTGCAATATGAGAGAGCTGAGTGATTCCATCCATTGCAAGAATCTGTCTGAGCTCCATTGGTAGAATGTGTGCATTACCACATCCAAATCAGGCATCTGTACCCAGTCGCACCAGCTCACCATTTCCAATACGACAAGCAAGTCCTTCTTTAATGATATTGATGGACTAAGTGATAGCCTTCCATATGATAGATGCACTAGTACTTCCCTGGGCCGGCTTGCAAATCCAGTCCATAACTAATAGAGGGTGAATTTATTTATAATAAACCACCTATTTCCATAGACTATCAGATATGATAATATGCCACCCCAACTTCGCAACAAGTTCCTTTGCAAATAAGTGCAGATCCTTTATACCCCATCCTCCCCATTTTTTTGGTTTTCCAATTCTATCCAGTCTAACCCAGGCAAAATTCCTCCCAACATTTTCCCCTCGCCATAAGAATCGACTACAAATTTGTTGTATTCTATTGATTATGCCTTTTGGGATCCAGGCAAGGGCCATCCAATACACTATGATGGCCTCCACAACAGATTTGATAAGTGCTAGTCTACCCACTTTGAAAATCCATATTTGTTACCATATGTTGATGCACCCTTAAATTTTTGTTATAAGCCAAGTCCACTCTACAATATGATAACCATTTGGCTTGAGCCTGAATCCAAGATATTTGAGTCCCATCTCCATTTCTTCCCTGACAAAGTGAAAATGATGTAGGGCATGTCTTTTCTCATTTTGTAGGAATGACACCAACAAGATGGTAGATTTGTTGAAGTTGGGCTCCATAATTGTAGCTTTACAAAATAGGGATTAAATATTGTTGAAGCAAGTGGTATCACTAATAGAACCATGTAAAAAAATAAGTGCATCATCTATAAACAATAGATGTGAAAGATAGGAAACTTCTGACATCTTTACACCACCTAAAGACCCAACTCCACAAGATTTTGTTAAAATTCTATTTAGTGCTTCCATGATCAAAAGAAATAAAAAAGGTGATAAAGGACACCCCTTTCGCAGACCACGTTCAACATGGAAAAATTTGGATGCAACCCCATTGATGAGTATGCTATATGATGCAGACATAAAACAACACATGATCCATTTTATGAAAGAGGAGGGAAACCAATATGGGCTAGAATAAGTTGGAGATATGTCCAACTAGCTCTGTCAAATTCTTTTGACAGGTCAATATTTAGAATGATACTCTTAGTATTCTTAAGTTTGATCAAATGGATCCCTTCTTGTGTTATCCCAATGGCTTCATGAATCTGGCTCTAGTTTAAGAAAGAAAATTATTCCTTGGAAATCATCTTGGATAAAATAGGCTTAATGTGAATTGCAATAATTTTTTATATTATTTTGTATATGTAGTTGCATAAGGATATAGGACGATACTCATCAAAGGTTTGAGGGTGATCAACTTTGGGAATGAGAGCAATAAGGTTGTGTTGAAACCCTCATGCATCTGTCCAGAAAGTCTACAGTCCTCAATAGCCATAAGGAGATCAACCTCAATGTGTTCAAAGAAGGTAAGGTAGAATTCCATAGGCCATCCATCAGGTCCTGGGCTTTTATCTCTTTTGAACCACTTCAGAACAACTTCAATTTCCCCTAAAGTCACCAGCTCATTTAGAGTCTCTACCTCAACAAATCTAGGTATAGTGCTAGCAATGCAGAGTATCTCAACAATTGTAGCACCCCTGCGCACTTTGAACATTTGAGAGAAATGTCTCATACCCATTTCTGCAAGTTGGTTGAAAGTGTTGGCTCCCTACCAGTCTGATCCCTTAGAGTCCAAATTGTATTGCTTATTCCCCCCCCTCCCGACACATAGTTGAAAGAACTTTGATTTTTCATCCCCAACCTTTAGCCAAATCATTTTTCTCTTCAATTTCCATGTCTCCTCTTTCTATCTCAGGAGATGAATCTTTTCTAATTCCAATCTTATTAAATGTTCCTTAGAGTCATGGTATGTATAACTAGCAATACCCTTTCTCTCTAGCTCCGAAATTTCATATTCAATTTTCTGTATGGTAGCCTCATCTTTTTTTTTCTTTGGCCCATTTTATGGTTTTGTGTTTGATATGGGCTAAATTGCAAGAAATCGCTTCAAATGGAGAAGAGATAGTGTCATGAGCATAGTGAGACTAGGATTCCATGGCTAATTTATGAAATTCAGCTTCTGCAAGCCAAGTAGCGTTAAATTTGAATGGGGAATTTGTTTGTGATTGGAATTCATAATTTCCAAATAAATCGGGAAGTGGTCAGATATTCCCCCTGATCCCACCCATTGTTGAATTATGTCCATTTTAGCTAATAAAGGTGCTTTTATAATGGAACGATCTAGTCTTTTGGCTAGAGCATCATCTCCTATTCTCTTATTCCTCTAGGTCGACAGAATCTTGACCAAATAAATGTTCATGAGGTTATTGGAGTCCATCACATATTCAAAATAAGTCGTTAAAGGGTCAGTCTGTGCCCAATTTCCCCAAGATTCAGCATGACCCAAGGAGAAATTTAGGTCTCCTCATATGATTAAGTTGTCATTCTGCATGAATGTTGAATTCATCAGCTTGTCCCAAAAGCCCTCCCTATTATGGCAGGGACCATATATATTTATCAGTCTGAGGGGAGTATAAATATCAGTGGTTGTCAAATCAGCCCCCAAATACCCTTCACCACCCCATATATTATCAATCTTGATAGTCTTTTTATTGAAACCCAAAGCACATCCCGCAGATCTCCCTCTCACATCCAATGTATGGAAGATCCAGTTTGGAAGCATGTTCAATAGGATCTTATTGAAGGAGTCCCCATCTCCCAAAGTCTCTTACAGTAATAATACATCAATCCTAACTGATCCTAATAGTCTTCTGAGCGCCAGTTTCTTGTTCGGGCTGGCCAAACTGATGGGCCTCTAAATTAGACATAAATTAAGGCCTATGACCATCCTTTAGCACATTAAACCTCTCTTTTTGCATTTAGATAATGTATTTTTAACTTTAATATATTCATTAGGAAAATTTATGAATAATTGGATATTTGTGCCTAATATTATTTATTTTTGTGGAATATTATGAGAATATTAGGCAAATTATGAAGGTTTGGAGGATAATTTAGAGACTTGCTCCCTACTACAAGAGGATCACTGTTGAATAATAAATCAACAAGATATTATGAAATTATGGCACAGATTTTGGAACTCCAATGATTGAGAAAATCTAGGAATGCGTTCCCTGCCATTTAATGCAAATTCCTAGTATTGGGGACCAGATCCACTAATCAAGAGATTTTGGTGGGGAAAGATTCCTCCATTCATAGTAAATGATTCCTAATCATTTTTTATAAGTACCAAGCTGAATTTTCCTCTAGGGATAGATTTCTATTAGTGTTATTGCGGAGAGAACTCGTATTTCTACAGATCCATTTTATTTTCTTGCAAGGATGTAATTGTATTGATGAAAATAATGAAGATTGGTGTCATGTTTAGCTTCTATGATCCAGGTGGATGTTGGTGGCCACCCACCTATCCCATTTGGACCCCCGCAACCGTCTCTTTCAGTTTTTCAGTTTCCGTAATTGTAGCACAATTTACTATTTTTAGCAGTTTTTCCGGGTCCTGAACTTTCGGAGCCGTTTTGAGGCCCTAAACGACGTTTTTTGGGAAATATGGGGGCAACATGGGTCCACGGACCATGTTTCCCTTCCCAAAGTGGTATTTCTCGGATAGATCTCTCTAACAAGCTATCATGCTCGTCAAACGAAGATCGTATGCCAAAGTTATGACCCCGGGAAATTGATGTACCAATTTACCCAAACGGGGCCCACAATTTGGCGTTTCATCTTCCAGGGTTAGGTTTTGGAATGTGAAGGGTTTTCCATTGTTTCTCAA
>APFE030766586.1:83553-101746 GCA_000404065.3 Pinus taeda | reverse complement strand
TATTTTTTTGTTGTTCTCTATAGGGAACAACACTTTTTTGCGTGCATTTTTTGTTGTTCACTACCGGGAACAACTGTTGTTCCCTATAGGGAACAACACTTTTTCGTGTACATTTTTTTGTTGCTCCTTATAGGGAATAGCACTTTTTTGCGTGCATTTTTTGTTGTTCCCTATAGGGAACAATTGCTATTCCCTACAAATAACAACACTTTTTCGTGTGTATTTTTTGTTGTTCCTTATAGGGAACATCACTTTTTCGTGTGCATTTTTTGTTGTTCCCTATATGGAACAACACTTTTTCGTGTGCATTTTTTGTAAGGAACAACACTTTTTGACATGCATTTCCTTTGTTGTTCCCTACAAGGAATAATAATTTTTCGAGTGTTTTTGTTGTTCCCTAAAGGGAACAACACTTTTTCGATTGTTTTTGTTGTTCCTTCAAGGGAACAACACTTTGGGAGTTTTTTCAAGAGCAACCCTTCTTTCCTCTTGTGGGATTATTCCTAGTTTATCTCAACCACATTTTACTAATTCCTTTTCATGGCATGAAGTACATTATTTTTATGAGGACAAGAATTATGGATTCTATTGAAGCGAGTTAATATCATTCACGTTATGATCTTTAACAGGACAACTCCTTAATGATAGATTCTTTTCAAAATGGACACAATTATTTATATACTACTTTACTGAATTGTTTTCTGTTTTACATGATACTGATTGATCATCTTAATACCATGCTAGTTCCACCCTTCATGGTTATAATCTTCTCTATCTGTAATAAATGAGATTATGGGTATAATTTTTTCTATTGACATGTTCAACTTCTTCCACCATCCCTACTCTCAAGGAGTACTGAGCCTCTCTCTAATTATCATAAAAATGTGTAATAACACCAAAATTTTGCCTACAGATAAAGGATAGAGGGTCTCATTAAGAGCCAGCCTACCATGTTCATAAGGATGTAGCAAAGTGACATTCCCACTATGGCCACCACACCAGGGTTATGATCCATTGGATAGCCAAAATATCCTTGGAACAAGAGGTCTTATCACGAGCCGACCTGATCACTTTTGCTATATCTCAGTGAATGGTAGTGTGGTTATCTAGTTACCACGCCAGCACACTGATCTCTTCTGTAGAACAACACTGGAACTCTCCATTTATAAATTGAGCATCTTGGCTCATACAAGTTAAAAAGCAACCCTGTCGAGGCTATGGATGCCTTTTGGCAGCAGAGGTTCTGCTTATGGTATTGAAGTTATATCTTATCGTCAATTATTACTATAATACCCTTTTCTTATTCTCTCTTTTTATCGGAGAAGTTATTTCCTTAATTTTTCCCTGTTTTAAACCTTTACACATGAGAAATTGTTTTCTATTCAATCGCATCATTTTCAGCTAGAATACTATCAGCAAAACATCTTTTTGACATATTGTTGTCCTTTTTCTTTTTTGCATAACTTATCATCATTCCAAAGCGTCCTATCTCTTATTCATAACTATGTTTACACACTCTGCTCTCATTATAACCATACCTCTCGCCGTCCTATCATTTATATGTGTACTTTGCTTCGTTTACTACCATATTGTTCATTCCCTTACCTTGCCGTTAGCACAACACCTTTCATATGCTTTATGGTCATGGAATCCCTTTTCCAATTGGAGGGGGAATGTATGCACTATGGGATAGCATGCGATATAATTACTAAACTTTGCCATAACTTGATGATTTGACAAAATATTAGCATTGCATTTATACAAAAGTTTTTCTAATTGAAATTCTTGCATGCATCTTATATGTTGCTATTCAAAACTAACACAATGGATTCAAGAAAATTGCATGTTGAATATTGAATTGTTTACAGGAGAACAACAAGTATGGGCAGAATGTTATTCGCAGCACGACCACACTATTGCAACTAACAGAAGAGGCTCGAGAAACTCGTGAATGCGAACAATTGTTCAGACATGATGTGCTTACCTGGAATCCACCTTTTTCATCACTTTCAGTATCCACTTAGCCTACATCAGCTTCAAAAAATGCCAGTCCATACATGTCATTCCACATTTTTCTTTTCGGAGGTAAAACTTGAGGTAAAATAGCATAATTTTCTGATTTATTAAAAATTTAGGAGAATTTTATGAAAATCCATTGAGCATTATTTACTATTATTTATTCCACATCTTTACCACTTCCCATTTTTCAAAGACATAGATTCTTTCATTTTGGAGGAGTGTTCCTTTCATTTATTTATTTATTATGACCATGCCATTCATATTCTTTATCATCCATTGATCTTCTTATTCATTCTCAACACTTCCCTTGTTCCATGTTGTTTTACACCAAGCATAGATTTCAACAGATGGTAGTGACCACCTCAATTTGTTTTCTAACATTGCATGAGGGCATGTTAATTCTCCAGTTTGGGGGAGGAATTGCTACACATGATGAATGTTTTCTACTTTCTTTCTCATTTAAGGCATACAGTTTCATTTTTATACAGTGCATAAATTGATTGGCGTATATCTTTAAAACTATGAACTGAATTCTTGTGATTTTTGGATAACAAAGAGGTAGCATTAAAATACACAAACCCAGAAAATTTCAAGTTAAATTAGTTTGTCAAATTTCAGATATCATGCACTATCACCTACAACCATTTTGTTTATATCTCATGATCTCTGCATTAAAACGATCTAATTTTTGGATCATAGAAGAATTAATATAGTAGAAATCTACTTGCAAAATTTCAGCAAAATCTGGTTTGTAGTTTTTGAGAAAATGGTTAATGGAGTTTGTTGTTACCTATATCATATTTTGCAGCAACTTCATATACATATAGTTGAACGTCAATGTAAAAATTGTTACGCTTTCATCAACATTTCTAAAATTGAATATTCATTATTTGAGGAAGAATTCATTTGTTCCATCCATTTCATAAGTTGGGATGAATAATTTTTATGTTATTGCTTGGTTAATACAGTCTTTCGGTTGCATGAGGACATGCAATATATTCAGTTTGGGGTATGTTGGGCCGCTAGTTTTTCATTATTATTATCACCCTTTAATGCCTATTTCATCCATTTCTACCATTCTTTATCACGTCATTTATCATGATTTATCATATAATTCCATTTTATAATTATTTATGCTCTTATGGATAAATATTATTTCTTCTCCTTTATTTTTAATAAATTGATAATTATTATGCATGATTTTACCAATGATGGTTTATTAATAAATTTGTTGTAATATCACTAACCATTTTAGCCTCCAAGATATTTTCCAGATTGCAAATTTGATCTCCAACTCATCATTAAATATTCCAACTTAGAAATTCATTGGAATAAGAAGTGATAGTTTTACATTGGACGTTTCGGGAAAATGGAGAAGAATCTGGAAAATCCTAAACATGGGTTTTGTTCAGAACAGACTAGATTAGTTTTGTAATGATCATTTTTCCCAAATTTGGTTCGTATTAAGAGAAACGGAAGGTTCTCTGAAGATGTTTTTCTTAGATTTGTTGTTGCGGCTAGTTTCCAAATTATCTCAGTTGCAATACCAAATTCGACCTGTTCCTGTTGAATGCTGATGGAATGATATTTTAGATATGATCTTGCTGATCAATTTGTTTTGAACAATCCAATTTTGTTATGGGAATCATTTTGTAATCATATCTGTTGTAACTTCTCTCTGCTCTCTATGTATTTAAATGAGAATAAAGATCAAAGAGGGGGATCAATCCTTGTTATTTTAAACTGTAATTTTAAATTACAGACTTGTGTTGTCAAGAGAACGTGACCATATTGTAATATCACTCAAGTTCAATGATTAATATATAACTTGAGGTTGTTTTTCATTCACCTTATCTAAAGTATCTCAACAGCATTCGCTAGTGGCTAAGGGCTCGGCCTCTGGTGGATTAAGTTGCTTCTATGTATTATATCTTTCTGATTTCTGCAAGATTGATTAATTTGTTAATTTTCCCATCTTATGCTCTTTTTACTGTTTTCCTATATTGAGGGAATATCTTTGCTTTATATGATTTACAACACTGTCATTTGATTCAGTTTACATTCATTGCAAATTAAGTTACTTAGATAATTATTCGAATTGATTTAATCAACTGTAAAGAGTTTGGTTATTGCTATTGAACTCTCAGATTGATATCATTTCCATCTGGATTTCTTTGTAGAGATTGAGTATGATTTAGATTGAATTAACTAGGAAGAGATGAGTTATTGCTACTATGCTCTTGGCTGATGTTATTGTTGATTAAATTTCTTGTGTGAGATTTGATTATGATTTCAGTACAGGATTAGGTCTTGAAGCTTAGATGTCATATTTCCTTTAATGATTGCAATCTGAGTTTATTAGGCATATCCATTTACTCTTGTATCAAAGGTCTATACTGCAATTTAAGAAACATTACTCTCTAGATTTATAGCATGCACATATTGTGTACACTCTTGAAATAAGAGGACTTGCCCGGGTTGATGATTAATGTGGTGTAATTAGGAGTTTTAAAAGACACATTTTATCAACCAACAATTGAGAGACATACTCTCCACCATTGTCGCTTCGCAAGGCCCTTATTTTCTTTCTAGATTCTTTCTCAACCAAGGCTTTGAACTCACAAAACCTTGAGAAGGTTTGATCTTTCTTTTGCATGAAGTAGATCCAACATCTATGAGAAAAATCATCAATAAAAATAACATAGTACCTTTGTTTAGTGGTGGAGGCTGTCGAGAATGGTCCACACACATCTGTATGAACTCACTCCAGGATTGCTCCAGCTCGACTGTCTCAATCCTGAAAGGAATATTTTGCATACTTACCCAAGGTACAACCTTTGCATGCATCTACTTGCTCCAGTTTTCCCTTGGGAAGTCTGGTACAAATCTGCTGCATGATATTCAAGGCCCCATGGTGCAAGTGGCCCAATCTTCTATGCCATAGCTCGTCAATATCTTGGCTCTACACCAACTCTGCTTTGGAACTCAATGCAGCACCATCGTCTACCTCTAACTTGTAGAGATTCTTTACTCGAATCCCAATCCTCTTGGTCTGTCCAGTGCCGATATGCCTCAGGAATGCCTTTCCTTTACTAAAGACTACATCATAGCCTTTGTCTTCCAGCATAGCAATGGACACAATGTTCTTCTTCAGACCAGGCACATACTTTACATCAGTCAAAGTGAGAGGAGCTCCATGCTCCCTCTGAAACACAACCGTACCTTCACCTGAAACACGATACGTCCCATCATCACCCATCTCGATGCGCATCTAAAGGGCCTTCTCCTCCAAGGCACTGAATAGATTCTTATCGCCAGTCATGTGGAATGAGGCTCCACTGTCCAGGTACTAAACACATCCCACCATCAATGAAACCATGCATGTGATGAGGGTGAAATCCAATTCGAACTGTGAGGCCAATGCCTGACCATCTGATCCTTTCGAGGATCCCTTCTTGGATTTCTTCTGTGGACAATTTGTAGCATAATGGCCCACCTCATGACAATGAAAGCATCGCACTTTTGATTTGTCAATCTTCTTCCCACCATGGGAAGAACTCGATTTTGAATGGGAAGCCTTCCCCTTCCCTTTCCTCGCCTTACTCGCTAAGGCTAGATTTTATTCATCGTCTTACTTTTATGAAGATCCATCTTTGGTGCCTCTCCTTATCTCCTTCTGCATCAGATCTGACCACAATTGTTCCCAATCTAGCAGTTTCTCTCTTCCATTTACTAAGTCTTGGCAACTATTCCAGCTCTTAGGAAGACCGAGGAGACCAAGACTCACCATCTCATCATTGGTTGTCGTGATCCCTACACTTCCAAGCTCATCCTTGTAGGTGGTGAGCTTGTTCAGATATGTATAAATTGTGTCGCCCTTTTCACACTTGATTTTCTGAAGCTTATCTTTTAGTGCCAGCTTCCTCTGATCGTTGTTGTTCTAATATAGATCCTTCAATGTTTTCCACATTGAAAATGGTGTCTCCTTCCCATGGAGACTCGAGACAATGTGGTCTCGAACTCCCTCCAGAAGAATGCTCCTCGCTCTAGACACACATTTCTTCCATTTCGCCAATTCTTGGGCATTAGCAGCTGCTAGCTTGGAGACTTCTTGATCAATGAAGTCCTTCAAACCGTTGTCCTCTAATACCACTTCCATGCGATCCTTCTAGGCTATATAATTCGAGCTACCATCAAGGGCATACTCGAGTCTCAAACCATTGAATGCCATTGGTGAAATTTGAGATGTGATAAGAATTCGATTTCTATAATTAGGAACTTCAAACTTCGAACTTCGAACTTATTTGTATATTGTTCTCTGCTTTGATCACCTTTTCTCTAATACCATGTATAATTTCTCACTATAGATCACCAGATAATGCAATATACTAAAGCAAAATACTTGATCTACTTCTACAAATGAACTTGCAGAAGCTTAATTGATTTTGAGCAAGATCAAGTAGAACACATATAACAGAGAATGAGAAATTAATCACACATGAACATAGAAGAATACTCTGGGGAAAGCCTAAGCTAACAACCCCAATCTCTATATTATCATACAAGTGGAAATATCTCTGGATTACACAAAGCTTTAGCTCACAAGCTATCCAGCTCTTAGTACAATCCCTCAATGTTGCTCATAGACTGAATAGACACAACATATGCCTTCCTCCAGTCCTCCAAGCCTCCTATTTCCTTACGCAGTTTCTCCTGGGTCCTCTGATTGCCACCTGTGTGAATTCACCTCTCACACAACTCACCAAACTCAAAAGTAACTACGCAATCTCCAAGGAATGAATTCCTTCTACATGCAAGAGATATCCTCAATGGAATATTCCTACAACTGATAGTACATTGTCCCATCCTCTAATTTCAACTGGGTCTCTGACTAAACTGACATGCATGAGTTATTTATGAGAGAATATTCAGCTATCTAAAGTACAGTAGTTACATGCATGCACGCATTAACTAACTGAACTCACAATCAATTCCACAAACTATTGGAACTAATCTAACTGGACTTAACTCAGTTAACTGAGCTAACTAATTACAACTCAAAGTACAACTCATCCTAATCTCCTTAATTAAGGGATAACTTCCTCAATCAAAGTGAAAATTGTTGCATGTCTTCACATAGACTTCATGTTTGATTTTCTCCAACTAATTAACTCAAGATGAATTAATTAATTATTTTCAAATAGTTGTTAAGATCAAATTCGAATTTTAATTCTCAGTTTTAGTTCAGGGACTAACTAAAATTGGAATGTATCCCGAAAAGCTATTTATAGCAATGTTATTTTTAGCACTTCTATATTTAGCATTTCTTGTTGCTATTTTCAAAAAAGTATGCTTCAGTACTTGTATACCCTTTTGTATATTTTTAGGGAGACAAGTTTCCATTCACCTTACAAAAGCTAGATGAGGAAGGCAACCAGCAATCAGTGATCTTTTGGACTTCAATGGGAATGAAGGAGAAGGAAGAATTTACATATAAATTGTTCATAGAATTGTTTATTCATCCAGCTATTGGTCTTATGAGCAGAACTCTAGTACCAAGAATCAGTAATGAAATTATGAAAGTGTTGCAGCTAGTTGATCAAGCCACAACAGGAGATTGGTATCTTTACCAAAACTATACAGAAATTAGGGTTTATGGTTGTGAGCTTCCACCCTACAAACTTCCCAAGTACCTTCCCATCAGAATCTTTGCACTGGAATATATTAGGCAGAGGTTAAATGCAGATGAAGTACGCTTTGTGGCTTCTAAGAAGAAATAACAATTCAAGCTAAAAGCTCAGGTCAGTTCATTCATCTGCAACAATAGAGCAACATGAGAAGAAGTAGATAGGTTATTAAAGGAAATGAAGTTTGGTCTCAGTTTCACTTGGTCTTATGACCCAAAGGGAGTGATTTCTAAACTCGGGGTTGAAAATAAGTTTACTGCATATCAACACATAGCCAAACCTGAAATAGAGTAGTACAAAAATCAGTTGGAATGGAAAGAGAACACCCTTCAAGAAGCTAAAGAGCAGGCAGTTTCTACTTCAAATGTGCAAAATCCACTTGCACAGGAAAAGAAAGCTAAAAGAGGAAGGGATGAATAGTCATCCCCTACAACTGAAGCATCAAGCCAGGGCTTTAGGATTGTGCATAGAAAGAAGAGACCTAGGATCTATGTGATTGTTAAGCAACAAATGAGTCTCAAAAAACAACATTTTATGGACTTGGAGAGATTGTGCTCTATACACAGTCTGGTGGATAGTCTACCCAGTCCCCAACTCATTCCACCACTTCTCATGAACAACAGGTAACTCGGACTAGTGGAAGCATTCAAAAGGACAAGGAGGATGACATCTTTCATGTTTTCAGTGAGATTAAAAAGAAGAATGAAAAATTGAAATTGAACACCTATACCCAATTCTGCAAACATTCCTCCAACTCTCAAGCCAAACTTTTTTCAGTCTTTGAATCTGAGAAGGGAAAAATGTAGGTGGCTTTCCTGCAAGCTCAAATTCCACAGCCTAGGACTCATGCACATTATCAAAAGCACTCCTCATTTGAGTTTAATGTAAAAGATGTGCATCCAATCGATCAAATTGAGATGCACAATCAAATTGGACAGATGATTTCTTTCACTTTAACTCATATTTCCATGAGTTTGTCAAAGTTGCAGGTCACCTTGGCCAATACACAGTCACAGTTCAAGTTGGAAAAAGTTTCGTCACTAGAAAAGGACACCAAGATCAAATCCTTGGAAGATCTGGTGCTAAAGATGGGATATGATCCCTCAAACATAAATGCAGTAGAAGAACTTGTTAAGGAGAAAAATACTGAGCTTTCAGCATTAATGAAACAACTCAAACTGCTATCTTGTGAGGACCCAATGAGCAAGGAGATTGAAGAAACCGAGACTCATAAATTTGACATGATGAAGCTCGTGATGGAACAAAATCTACAAATAAAACAAATGGAGGAGAAAATGGAAAAATTGGTCAAAGCAAAAGAGGGAGTTGTCAAGAGGACTCAAATTCCAATGGGTGTAGTTCCTCTTTCAACAGTCTCAATAACCACAGCATCAACTACAGGTACAACAGAAGGAGCTAAACAACTTGCAAAAGTTGTTCAGAATCTGTCCATTCAGATGTTTGAAATGAAGAAGTTGTAGGATGAACTGAAGGAATTAAAACATATGAAGGCAGTTGCAGGCAGTTCACATGCAACCGAGTTATAGAGGACAAAAAGTCAAATTGAAGTTTTGTAGAAGGAAATCAAATATTCTTACCTTGGAAACAAGCTAGGTTTGGTAAATGAGATTCTATGGGAAGAAATTACTGAATCGGTCAAGGATATCTGGCTCTATATCAAGATAATCTTTGATAAAAAAGACTTGTTGGAGAAATCTTAGGAAGTTGTTGAAATTATTTCTAAAGAGCTTGAGGATATGGTAGAAATTGCTTCTCAAATAATCAAGTTCATGAATTCTAAAGACATATATGAACTTGAAGAATTGGGTATAAATGACGGGACAACAACTATACTGGAAGTAAAGAATATCATTACCAAGAAAAACCTCATCCTTCAGTTGGAGGAAAAGTGCAGCAGTATGAATACTATTGTTTAAATATTTTTTAGTAGGTTAGAACCCTTGACCAGCAAGGGTTTTCCCTCTATGCTTGCGATAAACGACAAATTAATGCCCACTGAAGATTATGTTCGAAATCTTACAAAGGTGGGTACCAATGCAACTTCAGTTTCAAACATAAGAGGTGCAGTAACACCAAGGGTTGTGCTGAATGCACTTAGAGATTCATTTTTCATTCTGAATGAAATCAAACATATATTTCCAGTAAAACACACTTTTACTAAATATACAGAGATGGATGAAGTTTATAGAAGGGTAACTAAGTTATCTATCCCAGAGAAGAAACGTTGGGAAGAATTAACTAATTTACTTGACTAAAGGGTGATCAAACGGTATTTAATATTTTCAGGAACACCGATCACCAGCTCAACAGTTCTCAATTTTTCCAACAGCAGCCATCTCCAGCTCAACAGTTCTCAATTTTTCCAGCAATAGTCATCACCAGCTCAACAGTTCTCAGTTTTTCAAGCAACAGCCATCAATAGCTCAACACCAAAATAGTGATAGATCGACTATCAGTTTATATTCCTGATTTTGTATTTATCTATTTTTGTAAAATAATTTAAGATATTTTCTCAGTTCTAAGACTGTATAAATAACTCTCTTTCACGAGTTATTAAGGGTTGCACCCTTGAAGAAGCATTTCAAAACATCAAATGTACTTGACTTTTCTGAATCATTAATACAAAAGCAAAAGATTCTGAATTTTGATTCATACAATCCTGTTTTTACTATAAGCCTTTCCAGTTTTATTTCACAGTGTTTTCTTCATATTCTTATGTTTTACAAAGATAACCAGGTAGGAGTAATTCAGTTTCAATTATTCCTATAAGCTTCTAAAGTGATCATCTATAAAGAGAATGAATTATATAAACTGTTTGTTTTATTAATTCCCTCTAAATCATAAAATCGTCAACATCTTTTGTATGCTTAAGCATATTTTGTTAAACCTTTTGAACACAGTTTAAAGGTTTTCTTACTCATGATTATTTAATTTTCAATTTGAAGACTATGATAGTCATACCATCTCCCTATTTCTACTCACCACCATGCAAGCTATATCACTGTGTGAATTATAATAGTAGCCCTATGTTTAAATATTAATACTATTCAAAAGGTTAGGCATCATTGTTTTAAATCTGTTTCATACATTGGTCCTCCAAATTAAAAAAAAAAAAAACCAACACAATAATCTTTAGATTCCCTGGCATGATAGCTGACCATTATCATCTCAGAGATACAAAATAAACTATATATTATATATATATATATATATATATATATATATATATATATATATATATATATATATATAATATAATTAAATTTCGAATTTAAATATTAAACCCACACATTCAAATTAAATCCTAAATCCGTCTATACATATTAAACATGCAATTTTAAATGTTTTATATTCAAATCGCATTTGAATTTGTTATGGTGCAATGTATTAAATGGTATGCAAAAAGCTATATGGGATGGATGGAGGGCGGGTTTGAACCCGTGACCTCCCCCTCCCAAATTCAATACACTACCAATGTACCGAGTCGTGGAGTTTTGAAAAATGTGGGCGTGATATTATATTTAATGTGCACAACAATTCATCGGCGGGAGAGGAGGGAGCTAGCCCCTTCTCCATGCGACCTCAAGCATGAGACCAAGGGATAGGTAAATGTGCTTAGCGCGCTAATCGCGATTAATATTAATTAATGTCATTTAGCCTTTCATTAATCGGTGATTAAATTGGTGGAGATTTTGGAGTATCCACCAAATCTAGAACTGCCACCAAATTTGGCAGACTTAATTGGCAGTTCTCCAGATTTAGCGGAGGTTTTGTAGGAAAAATTGTTTGAGCCATAACTTACTCAATTCTCAGCCAAAGTTCAAAAATGAATAGTCATTTTGGCTAATTGGCATGCCGAAAATTGGTTGAAGCATGTTTCAGAGGAAGAAGAGGTCATCTATAGGTGTTTTTGGTCACTTGAAGGTTTTTGAAGCCAAGGGCCACGAGGTGTTGGAGGTCATTCCCAGACTAGCTGGTAACCAAATTGAGTAAAAAAATAGTCATTTCTAATATATTTTAATGTTTTCAACTCATTGGAATAGGTTCCAAGAGCATTGGATGCATGTTACATAAATTTGAGCACACTATGAAGCTGGACCAAGGAGATGTAGCCCAGGAGGGGTGAACTCCTTCAACAAAAAATTGTGTATTGAGCTATGTTATTTGTGCTTGCTGTGTATTTATATGCTGATGTTCAGCCATTTAAATTTATTCTTTTAATTTCATGCAAAACACTAAATTTCACCAAGTTATATGAATTGACAATCACATGCTCATGGATAAACTCTTTATGGATAAGCAAATCAAAGAAACGAAAAATTTATATCTGGGAATGATACTAGCACAACATTAACTAGCAATCAATTTTAGATCAAGTTGGTATCAAAGCATAAGGTTGCTTGTTTAATTTGCTTGAAGGGTTTAATAGTTGCAATTGTTGTTATGATTACAAGGGTGAAGTTGTAGAGAGGAGAAGGGAAGCTACAGATAGCTAGTCCTGAGATTAGGAAAAGAAGGAAGAAGGCTAAGAAATCACCATCCTCACCCAAAGGACCACTCAAGGTAGCACCTGAATCACCTCAAGTTCCATCTCCATCAATTGAGATAGAAGAGGCACAAATTGCATGAGAGGCTGAAGTGATTGAAGAGGTACAATCAATACAAATTTCTGAGCCTGAATCCATAGCCATTATGCCTAGAGAAAGAGAGCATGAAGGTCCCTCTTCAGAAGAGGAAGAATTCAAGAAAGCTTTCTACACTTTGACTAAGATGATTAAAGTCCTCTATGAAGACAGGAACACCAAAATGGTTGGAGAGAGTTCTAAACCTCCACATGGAGAAGGAAGATCAGAGGACAAAAAATATGAGAAGAAGGATTCCAAAGGGAATGGTGGAAAGCCACCTCCATTTCCACCATCCTCATCATCTTCACCATCTCACACAACATCATATTATACTACCACCACTGCCCATACTCATTCAAAAACCCCAAAAGGAAAAAACTCCATTACTGAAATTGGACACAAAATTCGAACTTCCCATGTACAATGTAGAAGTGAATGCAGAAAAGTTGGACAATTGGATTTGACAGTTGGAGGTATACTACAGAATTTAGAACCTTCAAGAAGATGACATAAAGATCCAGTTAGCTTCACTAAGGCTAGAAGGAGCTACGCTAGTTTGGTGGGAAGCAAAGACTCAAGAGGAAATGTGAATCCATGGTAAGATATCCATTTCTTGGGTTGAATTTGTTTCTACAATTAAAAGACGGTTTTATCCTTTAGCCTATATGAAAAAAGCCATTATGAGTTGTCATAATTTTAGGCAACTAAAAGGCCAAACTGTCCAAGACTACACTCAGGAGTTTAGGAAGAGGGCTTTATTGTTGGGAGTAAAGTTGAATTCACAAGACACACTCTTGAAATATATTGGAGGTTTACATTCCTATTTGCAGCATACTATCCTTACATTTAACCCAATCAACTTAGATGAAGTATGTGTGCAAGTCACGCATCTTGAGGCAAGGGGAAAACAAAACATAGAGGAGAAAGGTGAAAGTGAGGGTAAGGGAAAATAGAAGGGAGGAAAATGGAAGGGAAAGAAGAATGCAAGTATCAAAAAAGAGAAGGAAAAACTCACATGCAAAAATTGTTCAAAGACTGGCCATGATGAAGACCACTATTGGCATCTTCATCCAGAATTAAAACCAGATAGATTGAAAGCCAAATAGAAGGGAAAAACTATTGCTATAGCTAAAAAAGACTTAGGGTCATATTCAAGGGATGAGACAAAAATTACAGCTATGGGTTTGAAAGGTCAACATGTTGAAAGTACTAGTTCCTCAAATAGTCACAACAACACTACAAATGAAGACAAACGGGAAGAGTTGTTCACTATCAGAGTAATCTCAAATCATACCAAGATTGATGCACTCTTTGATAGTGGATCACAAGAAAACTTGATTTCAGAAGACTTAGTTAAAGAGCTTAAACTTGAAACTGCACCACACCATAAACCATACCCTTTGGGTTGGATAGTTAAGGATGCAAATTTACAAGTTTCAAAGAAATGCATTTTTAGATTTGCTATTATTGCAAACTTTGTTGATGAAGTCGAGTTAGACATGGTAACCACTTGAAACTTCTAGAATTATCATGGGAAATCCATATTTGTATGACAGGAAAGCGGTGTTTCATCGCTATGAGCACAAATATCATTTTCTTAAAGATGGGGTGAAGTATATTGTGATAGCTCATCACAAGAAACTGAACATTTCTTTTGTTAATGCAGGGCAAATGAAGAGGCTAGTGAATGGAAGTCAGAACTTGACATTGTTGATGATCAAACAAAGAGATGCTTTGAATCATACTTTTCATAAATACACTTATATTTGTAATGAGTGTTGAACCTCAGAATTACTCTCTCCTTGACAATTTTTCTCACATCTTTCTCTTGTTTTCCATAAAAAGACAGATCCCCATCACTGATAAATGATATATTTTATCTCATGGAGGACATTAATTGATTGACATGTTATACTTTTATGTTTTTTCTATTTGAATAAGTTTTTGCAAATTAGCTACGGAACACAGCCTATTCTGCAGCTAACTATGTGTTTCGTAGCTACTTCCATGGTTTAGTAGGTTACAAGTGTCAAACGAAGAAACCAACCACATGGGCATCTCTTGAATCGTCTCGACATGGATCCTATCCTAGTCACCCAGCCTAGATCGATGAAAAGCCATCTCAAGACCACGGTCAAAGGTGGAGTCAAACATATAAAGCTCGGAAGCAATAGGGTTCTTTGTCTACCCTTTCGTGGTTAATTAATAAATCCAACAGTTCTATTGAAGCATTAATTCAGATCAGCCACCTGTGTCAACGGTTTTGTGCAACCACCTTGTTCGAATTCAAATCACCTGTAGTTAATCAAACATTTACATAGACCGGTTGTAATACGTGTAGACCACCTGAAGATAATTTTCCTCAAAAGATGGTTATGAATATTTTCTTTTAAATACCAGTTGAATAGAACTAGAGGGAATTCAAAGTTTTTGATGTATTAAGTTTAGACTTATCATCTCTGTAATTTTGGACTTTTTGTTCATGTTTATAATACAAAGTCGTGCATTGACGGATGATCATTTGAACGATCATTTTGAATTAAGTTAGCTGCTCAACTTAGTCAGTTGCAAAGGGCCCTTGCGCTGAAGGAGGTTTTCTTTTCATTTGTTTTCTTCTCTCTGTTCAGTTTTAATTTCACCATTTGCTTTTAGCAGTGTTTGTAACTTAGGTTGATTTCTTGTAGTTTGATTTATTTTAGTTATAATAAGTAGCATAATGTTAGAATTCAATTGTGCAGTCTTGTTTCTCCAATCCATTTCATAAAGGAAACGACTTTGTTTCTAAACAGAGTAAGATTGAAAGTAATGAGGATGCATTGTTGATTAGTTTACTCATTGTTTTTGTTATTTATTTCTTAGTTCGGGTTGTCAATGCATTGTATTAATGAATTTTTTTGGTCACCATTTCAAGCTGATATCCATCCTAAACTAAATGGTTAAACATTCACTTTACATAAGGGTTGAAACCAATCAGTTACCTTCTGCATGTTTTTATTTAGTTTTTCTAGATCATGAAGTATAGAAGTTGCTTGAACTCCATCTCAAGGAGGTTATCTTTCAAAATTGAAGGTTAGAGTGACTAGAAGTACTTCAGCTAATTTCATTCTCTGTATTTATTTCAATATGACTTACAACTTTACCTTCTAGTTTTAAGAATTATTCCTGAATTAGAATTAAATGACAAGACAGGACAAATGCGTTGTTTTTCCTTCTTTTAAACTTATATTTTGACTAGTTTTAAGCTCTTGGTTCACCTTTAGGAAGTTTAGATTTAGTTTCTCATAGTTCAAATTGTACATCATTAGGAATCAAAGAACAGAAACCCCCAAAACAATATAAAATACAAAAAAACGAAGTAAGTAGGGTTAACTAAGCACATATAGTGCACTACACTTCATCAGCTTACGAACCTCGATTGATGATTTATGCAAAGTAATTTAGGACACTAAATTGACTATACATTTTGGCACCATGGCCGGGGAAGTTTAACTGGGTAACCTTATCTCTTAAATTCAAAAAAAAATGATATGCATAGAGAAAGAGACTCTAGGGGTAGATTTATAGCTAGAGGCAGAAGTTCAATTCCTACAACACCACCTACTCCACCAAGAATAAGAAGAGATACACCTCCATCTCAAGCTCATACTCCCAGCCATAGAACTCCTGAAATTCTAGGGCCATAAATCCAATTAAAAGAATCCCTACTTCATCTACCAAGGCAGTCCTAGAGGAGAAACATCTTGGGTCTCCAACAATAGGAGTAGCCTTTTTCACCTCCACAGGGGAGCACATTTTAGTTGAAGAATTAGGAATACCTGGTGAGGAAGAAGAAGTAGAACCTCTATCCAATATCCTATTAATAGAAGAACCAAAGGAAGAGAAATTAACCTTTCAGGTTGAACCTTATACTGACTCTAAAGAAACTATAATGGCAGAAGAAGGAGAGGATGGAGAATTCACATTGTTTGCAGGAGGGGGTAGAGGAAGAGGTAGAGGAAATAATGGAGGAGGCAGAGGAAATAGGGAAATATATAATTCTTTTGGATTCCCTATAGTGGATGAAGAAACAAATGCGATAATGAAAAACATCTCATCTTCTATCCTCCCAAATTTCCATGGGTCAAAAAGTGAGGATCCTGAAACATTTTTATTTGAGTTTGAAGTCTTGTGCAAAACCTATCATTATCTACAAGACTCTCAAAAACTTAAGTTTTTTCCTTCAACACTGAAAGGAGCTGCTTTGAAGTGGTTCATGGGGTTAGTCACTCAATCCAATAGAACATGGAATGACATGGAAAAAATTGTTTTTGGATAGGTATTTGGATTATTGCTTGCCTACCAATCACAAAGATGAAGTGTTCAGAATGATACAAAGAGAGGATGAAAATTTAAAGGATTTAATTGAGAGATTCAACTATAATTTGAAAAGAGCAAAGATGGACAATTTAGATGAAGATACCTTAAAAGCTCTTTTATCAAAAGCCATTAGAGATGAGTGGATAGATATCCTTAACATGATTGGGAAGGGAGATGTCTCTCAACTTCCATTAAATGACATAGGAAAATTATGTGTTCATCTCTCAAGAGGGAAATCCAAAACTGGGAAAGGTCCAAGAGATCCTTCTCTTCTTAGAGTAAATAAATCTGCAACTGGATTAGTGAGTAGGGTAGAAATTGGTAATATGCTTGATGAATTCAAAACATATATTTTAGGGAGTCTTAGTGAGAAAATAGACACCCTTAAGTTGCAAAACAAGCAAAAATTTGAGGTTGATGCTTTAGCTATTTTCTGTCCGAAATGCAGAAAAAAAAAATGCTCTAAGAGAATTCCCTTTGGATGAAAAAATTATAGAGACTTGTATGATTTTCTCAGAAAACCATGAGACCAAGGATTGTCCTTCGATTCCAGGGTCTTAAGGCTATTTTTCAAGAAGAAACAATCCCAAATCCAGCAGAACCTCTTTGCTTTGTCTCTAGAAAACCTTGGTAGGGGCTACAAAATCAGGGATTTAACAATCAAATGTATCTTCAACACCCACCAAATTGGAATTCTTGGCAGCAACCTTGGCCTCAATTTCAAACTCAACCTTGGCCTCAACCGCAATCTCAATCTCAACCTTGGGCTTAAGGAGTACAAAATCCTTATGGGAGATTTTCTCAATATTATCAATATCCTCCATCATATCAGAATTATCCTCCCCCACACATTCCACAACAAAATCAGCAGCCACAACTTCAAAATCAGAACCCTCAACTTTCATTACCATTTCCACAACAAAACCAAAATCCTCAACTCTTACTGTCATTTCAGCTGAGATCAAATCAGCTACCTACCCAACCATTACCAAACCCCAACAATAAAAATCTTCAGAATACTTACGTGGTGGAAGGACAACGATTTCCAACTTATATGATCACTCCTCTAGATCTCAATGATGTTCAAATAAGATCTGGTAGGATATTAGAAAAGGAAAGGCCTTCTGTAGTTATTCAGGAACAAGACAATTCTGAGAAAGATTCTCTACAACCCAATAAAATTTTTGAGGGAAAATCTCTCCAAAACCAAAATACTGAAAATGAAAAACAGAAAGAGCTAGTGAACTCAACTCCTATCATTGAGCAGCCAGTATCTACTTCTGCACCTCCTTTTCCTGAAATATTATAAGTTGATAGAAGAGTAGAAAAGCATATCATGTTGCCTAATTATGATTTTCTAGATGAATTAAAAAATGTTTGTATCAAAATCCCTTTGTTACAAGCCATTAAGGAGATTCCAATGCTAGCTAAAACAATAAAGGAGTTGAGCATAAAGAAACCAAGAAGAAAAACAAAAGAAATAAA
>APFE030766586.1:40400-62437 GCA_000404065.3 Pinus taeda | reverse complement strand
GGACCACTTTTCATAAATTTTCAAACTGGATCCATAAATATCAAATGATCATCAAGTACTAGTAAGTCACCCAGATAACCAGATCCACAATAATAGAAAACTAACCCCAGAACACCTTCTGCGGCGCCTCCTGCGGCGTCTCCTGCGGCGCCTCCTGCGGCATCTCCTGTGGCGTCTCCTGCGGCGCCTCCTATGGCGTCTCCTACGGCTCCTCCTGCAGCGTCTCCTGCGGCGCCTCCTGTGGCGCCTCCTGTGGCGTCTCCTGTGGCGCCTTCTGTGGCATCTCCTGCGGCGCCTTCTGTGGCGTCTCCTGTGGCGCCTTCTGCGGCGTCTCCTGTGGTGCCTTCTGTGGTGCCTCCTGTGGCGTCTCCTACGGCGCCTCCTGTGGCGTCTCCTGCGGCACCTCCTATGGCGTCTCTTGCGGCGCCTTCTATGGCGTCTCCTATGGCGCCTTATGCGATGTCTCCTGCGGCGCCTTCTGTGGCTTCTCCTGCGGCGCCTTCTGTGGCATCTCCTGTGGCGCCTCCTGTGGCGTCTCCTGCAGCGCCTTCTGTGGTGTCTCCTGCAGCGCCTTCTGCGGCATCTCCTGTGGCGCCTCCGCACTTCCGCAGCTGCAGCGCTCGAGAGATCACCCTTCACAGATTCGCTTTCCACTTCACTTTCATATAGATCGAGCTTTTGAAACAATAACCCAATATTTCAGATCTTAAGATATTCAACCCAAAAGCATATACAAGCCAAATGATCTCCTTTGCTTTATATAGGCAAGCTCTTCCTCAAATCATGGACCAATACCACGGGCCAAAACCATAACAAACCAATACCATCAACTCAATACTAGGGATCAACACGTCTTTCGAGATGCCATGGTCCAAAAACCATAGGTTCAAATTCCAAGGACTAACTACCATGGACCAAAGGTAAGTTTTCCCACATGAAATAAACTTTTCTCTGCATAAAATTCCGTGAACTTTTCTCCACATGAAATAAACTTTTATAAACTTTTCTCTGCATAAAATTCCGTAAACTTTTCTCCTCCGTACTTCTTAATTCTCATCATATTGAGAGCCATGCCATGGGTGTTGCCATCAAGTACAACATCTGTAACATATAACCATACCAGAAACATAATGCCAACACACTCTACGTGGCCTAGTGTGGCTTTGCGTCCCTCTGCGTTAGCCTGCATAGGCTTTGAATCTCTCCTCTGGATTGCGTCTCTCTCTGTGTTGTCTCCCACTGTCCCTGTGTCACCTCCTCCCTTGACACTGCTTGCTGTTGAAGCCCTCCTCTTCCTCCACCGTGCAACTCTCCCTCTGAAATTGATCCCCTCTACTTGAGAATTGATTTTCCTTGAGATACTGAGTATCTGTCGGTGTAGCTCCAAATGATCCTCACGTCTTCTCTTATACTTTTCCTATTGATGAGTCAATGGCCGAGATTAAGCCCCTAATCAACGGTTAAGATCATAACAGACTTGATCCTCATCTCTTAGAAGATTCTCACCCTTATCTTTATTAATACCCATTCATATTTTTATTTTCCTAAGTTTAGACTTAGGAACCCATTAAAAATATTAATTATTTTCATACCTCCTCATATGGGTGGAATTTCTTAAAATGATTTATGGGTCTTGGAGATCTCATGTGCCTTAGCCTCTCCTCCAAATTTGAAGGCTAGAGCACATTTGATGCTACCAAAAATCAACAATAGCAGGGGTTTTTACCTGAGGCTTTCCCCAGAAAATTATTGTGTTATGTGTGATTGAAATTCTTCCTTTTCTGCTTTGTGATTCATTGATCAATTTTTGTTTCCGCTGATGAGTAGAGTAGATTCAAGTCAATTGTTTTAGCATATCACAATCTTCAATTTGAATCTACAATAAAATTCTATACACTAGGACGTTTTACCCACCATTTAGCTTGTAATATGTGTCCCATGACCTTGGTACTGTATCTTTTTACATGGAAAATCAACCAGGGGTTGTTACAAACTTCACTCAGGGTTCAACTTAAAATAACACCTTTACACCATGGAAAGCTACTATAGTTCCGAAAGAGGATCCAGAGTGTACCAAATTCCTATTTATTATTTTCATTTGTCTTTCCAACCTTCTTGCATCAATGAGATAAGTTGTTTCAATTTGTAACTAATTTTTAGTTCTTTTCTTACTATTTCTAATGTGTCCTCATCTTTCATTCTTTTACATTAGAAATTATAATATTCAAGGATTTTTTATTGCACTCATGGTCTAGATCAATTAGCTTGTTCATTTCCTCTTTGATGGATTTAATATCTAATTTATTATTTGTACTATATTTCTATTCCTTTATATTAGCAATTATAATATTCAAAGATTTTTTATTGTACTCATGGTCTAGCTCAATTAGCTTGTTCATTTCCTCTTTGATGGATTTAATATCTAATTTATTATTTGTACTACTTAAGGCTATATTGCTATTTAGTTTTTCTTTTAACTCTTTAATCTTATCTTTCAATGTGAAATTTTCTTCATTCGTTCATCCCAATATTTTATTTTATAATAGATTGAATTTATTTTCAAACATTATAACTGATTCTATATATTGTTATATTTTTCTTTCTTCTATCATTTTTCTATTAAATTGAAATGGTATTGGAGACTTTCTACAATAGCTTTTCTTGACCTCTTTCTCTAAATTGAAATTTTGACATATGTGATGAAATACTCGGAATTAAACAAAAAATACATTAAAGAAAAACTTATGCATATGTGTTATGAATAACTAGCACAAACATATAAATTAAATCACTAGTAAACACCTACACAAATCAATTCATGATAAATATCAAATCCCTTCCTTATCATACATCTCAAAATGCTAAATTAAAAGAATAGTAAAAATTAACTTAATTACAACTCAATTTAAATTATTACTATTAATTGTAAAAATAATTAATATATATTAAACATTTATGTCTTTAAATTTCATCGTCACTTTGCCATGGGGATTCTTAATTTTAAATATATTTTTTTACAATATGCATACCACATGTTCAAAAATACATAATCCATACTCATATGACATTTTTTGAAATTAATTAATGTAATTTTAAAACAAAAAAGAGCATAACTACTTTGGAGATAAATATGAACTTTTAATTTATGTAAAACACTAAGAATATCCTATAATATTTCATGGAGTTTAAATCCCTACCGTCCACCAAATAATTATTGAGAATAAAATTAAAATTCTAAAATCCATGTAATATATATAGATAATTTTGGAGTAAAATAAATATACATCGTAGTCAAACTAATGGGTGAAATCACCTCTTTCCATGCTGTCAATTGTTAAGAATTGTAATTGTAAGTTGTTTAATATGCAAAGTTAGAGTGTCTCCATGATTTTTTTGGAGTGCTAAATCTATTCATGCATTCAAAAGTGCATTTTAAACTACAAGAAATGATAATTTTGCTAGAAATGGTATTTCCTCATTTCTGTTAGGAAAATTATTTCATCTATTAATTATATGGCTCTCTATATATAAAGTATATAATAAAGAGTAAATGAATTAATGAATAAGATGAAATGGTCTTTTCCTTGAAATCCTACTAATATATTTCAAAAACTGTTGCCTCCTATGCAAAAAGTAAATAATAATTTAAAAATAATAATAATAGGTTCTTTAACAGTGCACCCATTCACCATCAATTCAAACCAGTGAAACCCTTAATATGAAACAATAACATTTAAATTAAATATACTTAATATAAATTTTAAATAATATAATACAAACATATAAAATTTAACATTAAATTATTCATAATTAGCACTTGGTTTATATCTATTTTTAATGCAACTACTCCTTAAATTAATGGTGGGACTATCTACATGGCATTGTGTTGGCAACAATCATTAATATAACATTTGGCATAGAAAACTTTTATTAAATTTTATTTTATATTTCAAAAATTATTAAAAAGAAAAAAATATCAACTAATTAGAAAAGAAAAGGAAAAAAACACTCAACATCTTAAAAAAAATTATTGATCAATCCATTAGATAAAAACACAAAAAACACTATACATTACAAAATAAAAATATTTTAATTCAAAATTTAACTTATATTATTTTCAAAACTTTAAAAATCATCAAATCTGTTTAAAATTTTCAAAACTAATTAAAAATTAAAAAGACCAAAATTAAAAACCATATCCAAAAAAACCCATAAATTTTGATTAAAATTGAAAAAATACTCTTAAAAACCCATTTCACGGTTAAGTAAACTACACTTTTACCTATTTTATCTATCTAAAACTGATTACGTGTACATTGAACAACGTATGAATCGTTGAATCCAGCCTTTTGGGATCATGGATATTTAATTCTGGCCTATACATTGTATATACCCGCTGGAATCGGGAGCACCTGGACATTGAACGACGTATAAATCTGTAATACGAGATGACGGGTTTTTATTGCTCGCTGTCGTGGAATGTAGGGAATTATCATGATGATATCTCCATTTCTTGGGCGATGTACGGACTTATTGGTCTAGGCAAGCGGCAAGAGGTAACGGTATACTACGGCATTAAATGTCAGCTATATGTGTTTCTGTTAGCTCTGTAACACACACGTGTATTTTTTATTTATCTATCATCTCACGTGTATGTGTTAAAGAGTTAACAAAACACATGCGCATTTAATACCCTATAATTGACCCGTTAGCTCTATCTCACGCGGGGATTCTGGCACATGTGTTAAAGAGCTAACAAAGCACATGTGCATTTAATACTCTATAATATACCCGTTAGTTCTATCCCACGCGGGGTTTCTGGGGACCAACGTGGGTAGATGTTTGTTAGCGGGGGTTTCTTCAGAGTTTTATATATATAAAAAAAAAAAAAAAAATGTCTTGATGATGAGTCTAGGTTCAGACTCGAAACCTCGACCATAAAATATGAACACTGTGGAAAATCCGAGCTCCTTTCGAAAATCACACCACAGTAATCTGCAATTCAAAATAAAAGAAATAAGAGGTAAATTGTGTTGGGGATTTTTCTGGCAAAATCCCAAAAACAATAAAAATTTGCACACAGAGACAATGCTCTGTTTTCCCACATGGTCTTTTTAACACAGCGGAAACATACAAAAAAAATTCTGAGCACAGAGGACAGAGTTTACACACCAAGGATTTCTATTAAAAGAAAATGCAGTTACGGATTATAAACTTCCTCTCTGAGAGGGATTCACCATTTGCATTTCACTTAAAATTACACATAAATTTTTACTCACGCTGCTGCGTAACTCCAATTGCATATTCAGAGCATTACTAGCGCACTACTGTGCCTTCCTTTGATTACATTCATTTACCAAAAAGAATTACATTCATATATGACTACAGGAGAAGTTACTTACATCGCCATACTTCCGTAAAAGAAGGATAGTAAAAAAAATTAAATGGTGTCACTGGCTTTTACTGGTGCCCATACTCCCGCTCAGGCAAAATTAAAAAACTTCACTTAAACTTACCAACCCACAGTAAATTGCATTTACTGTTTACTGAGAAAACTTAAGGCAATGTAACTTTTACTTCACGTTGAATTTATTTTCCAGGCCTTTACTTCAACCATTATACAATATGGTTTTGGAAATCCATCGGGTCCGAGCTTTATCGCATGGCACACTTATATGCAAAAGTTGTGCACCCATGGTTTCCCCGATTACGAAATCCCGATCACAATCTTGGCCGATACCTCCGATATAACATATTTTAATATATGCATAAAAATATAAAAAAAACATAAAACAACCCACTGCCGGAACTGAAATAACTTTAAACAAAATGTTGAATACCCATCGGGTCCGGGATATCGGGTTGCAACATATCTCATGGTAAAGGCTGCCCATTTGGTTTCCCTGATTGCGAAATGCCGATAGCGATATCGGTGATCGCTCAATGCAAATAACAGAAAACAGCTTTATAATACCCGCTGCCATTTCACCGATGCGATATCAGCTGTTCGCACATCGCTCCAAGGTGAATCGCTGGGGTTGCTGGGATCGCTGCACGCTGAAACACTCATCGCTAAATCGCTCCATGCTGCTGCAGTTCTTCACACGATGCGCAGTTGGAATTATGTTTTCAACCAAATTAGAAGGGCTCGTCAACGTTTTAGATGGAGCGGGTGTTGATGTTTTACTCATCTCTTCGTACAGGGCCTGCATATCATAATCATTCTCAGCAAATGAAAAAGCTGGCACTGCATAAGTGGAGTAATATTCATCTCCAATTTTACTGTGCATGGAATTTGCTGGACTATTACACATTTCCGTGACAGTTTTAGAATGAACAGATGTTGATGTTGAGGTAGATGAAGTTGAAGAAAGGGTCCCAGATTGAGTCCTAGATTTAGATCTTTGTGCAGCTGGCAGTCGTGGCTTTCTCTTCGATCGGGTCTTTCTGTTCTGGAACCAGTAATACACATTAGCGTCTCCAACTTCTCCGAACACCTCCAGCTGAGCTCTGATTCTTTTTATTTCCTCTCTTGGAGGACTCACAACGCCAGATTGAAAAATAGCTTCCAGGATCCGTTTTTGCTCTGGTTTTGGATTCCATCTTGACCTCGCTTTGGGCTGGCTCGTTTCCCTCTCTATGGCATAATTATTTGATGATTCACCTGTTGCATGTAAAACATAAAACAGTTGTAACAACTCTATGCAGATTGATGCACTCATATTATCAATTGCCTTTGACATAAACTGCTAAAATATGTTGAAAAAAATGAATGTAAATTAAAATATATTGAGATTTAAGCATCTTTAAGACTTTAAATATTTCAAAACGATGATAATTTTAAAAGTGAGCCAGGAGGTTATTGATGTTTTCATATGAACAATCATCATACAAGGGGAGATTATTAACTGTTTCCTATGTAATTTTGAAGATGGTCAGAGAAGAGCTTTTGATATTCATTTCTCAAATGAATAAGGTAAGATATAATCATTTTACTTAGATTGGGAAAATTATTTAAAAACCATAGTTTTATATTCGATATCTTATATAGAATTGGTTGTTTTTGTTTGATTGGTTTTACATAATTATTCATTTCTATAATTAGTAGATATACTAATTATAATTTGTATATTACTAATAAGTACATTCTTCCATTTAAGTATAATATTCCTGTTTTATAATATCCTTTCTATCCATAAAAATAAAAATATATAAATTTGCAGAGATTCATTAACCTACCCATTCTCATTTAGTGTAATTAATGATAATATTATAATTATTAACCCTGATAACCTGAATGAAAACTCTTGAAGAGGGCCTACAATTATTACAATCTCCAATGCTAATATAGAGCCTCATATTGAATCACCCCCTAGACGGAGAGGCTAACTTAGTGAAAAGTTAAAGTGATTGAAAATTCAGGTTTTAGTCACTGCGATTTTCATTTTAATTTTTTTTTATAACGAGGGATAATGTTTAACACCTTCGCTAAAACGTTTTTAAGTACCATGAACGCTATTGAAAAACGGTTGAGGATAATAAACGCCTGAAATTTGAAAATAGAAAAATTGATGGCACGGCCTGTGTGAGAATGAGTGAAACCGCACTTTATCAATACGTCGAGATGTGAATGAAGTGGCATTTTATGTACCTGATATCTGGGAAGCCTGGATTATGTTTGGACTTGCAAGGGAGAAGATATTGCTTACCCAGTTCTGAATGAGGCAACCTTGTCGCTGAAGAATCAGATGTTTGCATCAATTGATTGCCTGACGAGGTTGACAGCTCGCATTTTATGAACATACTTGTCCAATGTTTTTTTGAATTCATGTTGTAAGAATGGAAAGAGGTTCTCTCTAAATCTTCTCTCCTGTTGGACCTTGAACCCGCTCGTGTGCTACTTCTCCTGAACCAGAGCAATGAATGGAACTCTAATGCCTTGTGCAACCGCTCATCAGAATTATAAAGCACCTACTAATCGAAATTAGATGAGCATAGCTGGATATTAGCTGGCAAATGTTGGGATATGCTTACATATTGGATATTGTTACACCACATATCTAATGAATAATGACCTCAATGTTAGAAAGTCAAATTACGATAAAATAAAGAGTCAAATTACAATAAACTGACTTGGAGTCACCCAGAATGCTAAGTACTTTATTTTAAAATTCATTTAATATAATATTGTAGAAACGGGAGGTTATATAAGAGCCAATACTTACTGTATGCCCCGCATATCATGTCCAAGTTTATACTTTAGCTTAAAACGCGGATTGCCTTGCCTTGGTGGGCTTCCTATTGAAATTTGCTTGCGGTTTTTCGAGGTAAAAAGTTACAACCTCATATCTATATTGATATTTCCTTGCGGTTTTTCGAGGAAAAAAATTACGGCTTCATAAATGTATTGATATTTTGAAAATTTAAAACATTTATAAACTTTATTTTGGAAATATATGTAGTCAAACAAAAATATGTAAATCGTGGTACATTCTTTGTTTTCGTTCATAGTGGATGTTAAAATTGTTCTATCTAATCCTGATATATATATATATATATATATATATTTTGTTACATAGGTTAAGTAATATTGTTTTTTATTTTATATTATAATGGGTATATATTGTTATAATTTAATCATTTTGAAAATCAAGATAAAACACATACCCAAAAAATCTTATGATTATTAAAAATAATATATCTTTTCTTATTTTCATGTTATAAATCATTGTTTTTTTTTACATTATGAAAATTAAATGTAAAATAATAATGTAACTAGTATTAGTGACAATATAGAAGAATAACATAACTAGTATTAATAACAATAGGCTCTTTAGAATTACACTAAAGTTTAACCAAAATCACAAGCATCTAAAGTAGGAATGACATAAAAGTGCCAAAACTTGACTAAATTATTGGGCAGTGAAGAAGTATTATGTGAAATACCAATAACACTATCATCATTATATTATTTGGGACATATTATCATTTACATATTAAGACATAAATCGTGGAAATAATGGCGAGGGATACCTTTCTCCTTAATGTACATCTACAAATCTAGGGATTTATGCCATGCAAATTAAAGGAATGTTTATTTTGACACATTGAAAATACACATGCCAAACATAAGGAAGATTTTAAAAAAATGAAACCAATAATCTACTAACATAATTCTTCAATTCTCCAATGAAAGCTCAATAAGGGATAAAAAGTATACATCTCAATTATAGCCTTAACATAGTAAAACTTAAGTAATCAATAATTTAATAATAGTCTCTACTACTTCTATAGAGATATCATCAATTTAATAAATGTCATTAAATTAATTTATCAAGGTATGCCCTCATGCAAAGATGCATCCCTCATCCATATCAATTCCTACCTCCAAAGAGAGTGGATGAATTAATTTAAAATCTATCTTAGAGAATATTTTTTCCAAGGTAGGTTGCCGCACTTTGTTGTTATTGTTTGGTGGAGCAGTCTTGTAGAGCCAGCAAGGTGTCTTGTGTAAAAGAGGTTGGAAATTTAAAATTATATATCAAATAGGGAATACTTGAACATCATTCCTAAAGTAAAAGCTTATATAGATGGAGATAATTGGAATTGACGACATTGTGAATGCCTATCAGATATTAAAGATCCAAGGGGTACAAATTGTCCCCAATATGTTCAATGGTTGTACATAGATAATTTCCAACCCATATGAGTATATGAGAGCACTATGTAATGTAATCAAAAACCTTAGGATGGATCACACTAACTGGAATCAACTTTGAATACCTTAATTTCAAGTATTCTTTTAATGCCTCACTCTTAATTCCATATTTCATAGGTCTAATACCACAGAAGTAAATATGTTGTACATATACATCAAATTTGCATGTCTAATAACATATACTACATTCTTAAATCATGGATATGAATGAACCTATAATATGTATAGCAAAACATGAAATAACACATAAATGCACATAGGAATTAGTAATAAAAACACATAATCATAAAAAATGTATATTTAACTAAAACATAAATAGATCCTAACATAGAATATTCCTCACATCCTTCAACATTACTGTTGTAGGACTCAATAGCAGGGCACCTTGAAGTTGGTGCTATGCCACCCAAAGGGAAAATTGTATCTCTGAAACATAGTGCAACAATTCCACTTACCACTTAAACAATTGTTTCAACTCTAACTCTCCTTTCCATTTCAACCAACACAACCTAAGACGAGTTATTATTCTTTTCAAGGCTTCCCATGGTGAATGGAAAGAAGCAATGTAGAGGTACTATGATGCTCTAGTGAGGAATGAAATATGCAAAGTTGGAAAACCCTACATTCAAAATAAAATTGATTGGCTACAAGTGTATCTACAAGAAAAAGTACAAATTAGATGGTTCACTTGAAAAGTACAAACCAGGGCTCATGAGAAAATGATTTACACAAAAATAAGGTGTTGATTATTAGGAGACTTTCTCCACCATAGAGAAATTAACCACCATTCCAACCCTCTTATCCTTTTCAGTCTAGAATGAATGGAAAGTTCGTAAAATAGATGTGAAGACTAATTTCTTGATTGGAGACTTGAAAGAGAATGTCTTCATGGCTCAAATGGAAGGTTTATTTGTGAATGGAAATGAATATAAATTATGTGAATTTATCAAGTACTTATATGGCCTAAAATAAGCACCATAAGTGTGGTATGAAAAGTTAACCAAGAATCTCTTGAAATTGAATTCTTAAGACTTTAAACTTACAATACAACCTTTTTTGTCAAGAAAGTTTGAATGACTATTGTATATATTGTGGTATATGTAGATAATATTTTGATAACAGGAAACAATGAAAGCTATGTTTCATCTATAAATGAAGAGTTGAAAAAGGAATTTGAGATAAGAGTTTTGGGACACCTTACTTGCTACCTGGTAATTGAAATGACTTAGCATCCAAATTACGTATTCCTCTTTGAAAGAAAATAATGGTCATAGAATCGTTGAATATGTTTGGCATGACTAAATGCAAACCTTTATCTACTCTACTGGAATATAGCTTGAATCTCACATCAAAGGAAAGTAATCAATTTAGATCATGTTTTCCATTTATTGTTGGAATTCATTCTAGATATATGTATAAGCCTTGTGAACGGAATTGGTCTACTATAAAAAGAGTTTTTAAATACTTGAAAGGAACTCAAAACTTTATATTAAATTCTTCTAGTGTGGATGACTTCTATTTGATTGGCTATTGAAACTCAACTTTGATAGAAAAATGGAGTGTCGAGTTTAGGTTATCTCATGAATATTGGGTCACAAGGTGTCTATTATCCATAATGCGCAATATTACACATGGTTCAGTATATACAATTTATATAGTAACATTTCTAAACAATTGTGAGTATGTCTCCTACATGGCATCCTTGAGTTACAAATGTTGTGCTTAAGGTTGTAAAAAATCAACTAAAAATTTACTAACATTGTGCTTTTGTTGAGAATATCATTGGCATTCCAATCCAATATAGGCAATGAATCAACCCAAAATTATTCTTCGACATCCAAATAGATCATATGCCGATAAATAACATGGTCATGATAATGAAAATTTGATTTCAAGAAGGAAACATAAATACATGATACACATGAACGCAGACACGTAATGTAAGTTCACATGATATTGGCTGAATTATACTCAATATCTGAAAAGGTAAATAAATCTAGCTACCAATTTGCTACACATCTTCAATATCAATGATCTCTCAAAAGGTCAATAAATCCAACCGTCAATTTTCTACAACTCTTCATTTACAATGATCAACTCTAGCTTGATTTTGAAAAATACATGATTATCCACTTGAAATTCTATGGTTTATCGACCCCATTTTGCATCTCTTTTGTGGGTCTTCAGATGCCTTCAAATACTATTTTATTTTATTACTTGTTCCATTAATTCCTTTATCATATCCAGCCCAAGCACTCTGTCCACTTAACTTTTTCAAGTAACTAGGGTATTACATTCTCCACCATATAATACCTCTAGTAGGTTCATTTTTATTAATGTATGATTGCTATTATTGTAGGAAAAATAAGCTAAGCATAAAATATCCCTATTCATATGGTTTATCTAATACATAAAGTCTAGGAATATCTTTGATAATCTAATTAAATATTGATGTATTCCCATATATTTTATGGAGTATAGGTTGTATTGGAGTTCAGATCTATGCCTAGCCACCTAAATGCTAGTTTCCTACAGTTTGTATCAAGTTCAGAATAGTTGTTTGATACGACAACCTTTGGCACTTCATGTAATTTCACCACTTATTTCATATATATATTTTATTTTTATGTCTAATTCCTTATGATTCATGTTGAATATAGGAGCAAAATGAGTTGATTTTGTCAAGTTGTCCAATACCAGCATGATTGAAATATGTTGCTTTTTTTATGAATATTTTGTAACCAAATATATGGTGAATTTTTCTCATTTCCATTCTAAAATAGGAATGATCATAGAAAACCAAATTTGTTTCCATGCTAGATTTTTTTCCTTTTGACATTATCCATTTAGATATATAAGCAACCACATATTTCTTTAAGCCTAACAAAAAATACTCAATTTTTATGTGCATAATGGTCTTTTTTTATCTATATGTGTAGCATAAGGAACACCATGCATTTCATTAACAACTAAAATTTTAATCTATTGTGAATTTGGCACATAAATTTCCCCCTGTAGATAAGAATTCCATCATCTTTTAGCTAGCAATTTTTATGCCTTGGATATAGCTTTCCTTGTTGTGGAAATTTCTTCACTTGAACATGCCATTGATTTGGATGTTTAGTCAAATTTTAATTTTTAAATATATACTATATATGGTTATCGCTACAACACATACCACATGTCTTCTACTCCTCAGTGCATCAACCATCATCAACCATCATATTCACTTTTTCCTGTGATGTGCTTTATTTTGAAAGCAAATTTAATCAATAATTACAACCACCTTAATTTTATTACATTAAAGGTTTGTTGTTAAAATAAGTATTTCAAACCAATATCATGTATATTCAAATCCAGCCTATTTTTCATAAGGTAATGTCTCTAAAACTTTTAATATATGCACAATGACTACCAACTTTATGGTATTAGTAGCACAATTTTACTCATAGATTTTTAGTTTCCTAGATTTATAACATGGAAAATAGGATTTTTCCATAAACACTCCACTAAGACCTTATTTGCAAGCATTAGTGTACACAGTGATTTCCTAACTTGGATAAACAATATTCAATATCTGTGCACCTATCAATAAGTGTTACAAACTTTTCTCAAATTTCACATCACTCTTTTGAAAAATGGTGCTTGACAATGTCTCCTTGTGAGATGACCAAGTTGTTGGCATGATGGGATATTATTGCCTCCATCAAGTTTCAAATTCCATTGGAGGACATATTTGGACCTTTTTGATAACGCTCAACAAGCGGGCTCCCCCACTCTCCAAGAGTCTTGACTCTTTTTAAGTTCTAAATTCCTAATAAATATGGCTTACACCTTGTTGGATATACTCTTCGTATTATAGTGGAAGCAATAAGGTTTGATCTTGGATACTTATCCAAAATACTCTATTGAGCTACCAATTCACCATAGTTAAAGAAAAAATATAATAGACGGTACAATATTTAAAACTCTTTAAATAAATCTCATGTAGTTTCCAATAATTTCACGAATAATTTTACCTAAACGCATCTCTTAACTAACGTATAATTTCTTCTGTTTTCTCTTGATGCATACCTATTCCTTCTAAAATGATATGCACTATGTAATGAACCTAATTTTGGTGAACATCACATCTACTTAACTTCACAGATAGCTTGTTCTCTCTAAAAAAAATTACCATCTTAAATGAGATATATGTCTCCATCTTAAATGGCACTCATGCTACTCCTTTGATTTCGAATAAATTAATATACTAAAGACAATGGCAGACTCATTCAAAAACTATGTAAATATTCTATTCGTTAGGTTGGTACTTTCTTTCTTTTTAACCATCTATACTAGCACGCCAAAGAATGCAGCATCACTACGATCTTAATTTCTTTCAAAATGTTTGTAAGATGGTTCATTCTACAAACTGGATTTGTAGAACATATTTCTTGATTGAATTATTGGTAGACTTGATTTGAGTAATTTGAATTCTGCCAAATATTTCATTAGGTTTTTCCTACAATGGTTTATTCGAAATTAATATACGATAATATATCTTTGAATCTCTAGTTATTTACACGATCTTTAGGTTCATGCTTGGCTTGGAAAACATGTAGTCATCCCAATTCGAATTTTATTTATGTTATTGTTGCAACCAATTGAATATCCAAAGAAATAGTAATGGAATGGCTTCTTTCTTCAAAGAAAATAAAATATATATATAAAATTTTAAAATTATAGATCAATAGTAATGAAATGACTTCTTTCTTTAAAGATATTTTTTTTAGATTCAATAAATTGCATGGATATTTGGAGTTGTATAGCCAAGAGAAACACTATAAGAATATGTATGGTTAATAATTTTACGAAGAAAATTATTAATAATATAAATATTTAAAATAATCTTAATATCTTTAAAAAAATAAATTTACACTATGTTATTTGTGAATATTTAAGTGATACTTGATAAACAACTTGAAATTGTTAAACAACTTTGAAATTGTTAAATTAGTGTTCTAAAATTATTAATTTATAGGTTAACTATAAATTATTTGATTAAAAATGAAAGGTTTTGTTTTGAGGATTAAAATATTATTATAATTTATAGATTATTATTATTATTATTATGTTATTATTATTAAATTAATTTTTCAAATCTAATGCATGTTTATTACTGTAGCATTAACGAATAATAATCGCCATTAAGTTACAATAGTGAAATTCATGGTTAAAGTTGAATGTTTAAATTCTTCTAACGACAATAATTGGAAATTGGGTCATTCCGACCTTCCTCATATATTATGATTAGTTAATGGAATTGGTTAATAATCCTAGGTTTTTTAATTTCTCATGTTTATAATATTGATCCTAGGGTTTATAATCCCTTGGCTTTATAATATAAATCTTAAGGGTTTATATTATTCCCATTAGTTCATTATCTCCTAGGTTTATAATATTAATCTCTTTGGTATATTAATTGATTTTGTTCATAATATTATTAGTCCCTTGGGTTTATTAATCCTTTGGTTTTAAAATATCAATAATCCCTCACGTTTAATAATTAATAATCCCTTAGGTTTAATATTGTGATGTTGGAACGGTATGAAGTTCTATCCAATGTCACAGTGGGACAAGTATCATCAAAATGTGACAAATAATGTGACAATCATTGTAAGCTATTTATTTATCTCATTCTGACATTAGATAAATTAGGTTTTCATATTCTCATTTATAATATTGGGTTTAATGATAAGGGTTTATTTTGGTTAGACTTAATAATTCATAAATTGTTGGGTTTAATATTGTGACATTTGAATGGTATGAAATACTATCCAATGTTGCATTGTGACATTGGAATGGTACAAAAATATATCCAACATCACATTGCGACAAAAATCATCACAATGCGACAATCACTGTCACAATGATACATTATATTGCAATTTAATTAATGCCGCATTGCAACGTTGAATAAATTAGGGTTTAATATTACGGTTTGTAGCATTGTGTTTAGGGTTTATAATCTTAATATTTATAATCATAGGGTTTATAAAATTATTCATAATCTTTTCAAACCCTTTGGTTTTGTATACAAATCCTAGGATTTAATATTATTCCCATCGGTTCATTATCCCATGGGTATATGGAATTATTGCTATCGTTTTATAATATTATTAGTCACTTGGGTGTATTAATCCCTTGGTTTTAAACTAGCATTTGCATCTAATGTTGCAAAGGAAACGCCGTAAGGCATAGTGTGTGGAAGAATAGAATATTGAAATATGAACGGGCTTTTATGGGCTTTTATGGGCTTTTTTTGAAAGAAAGGGTCAATGTATTTGAGCTTTAATTTGAGAAAGCCATGTCAAAAAGCATATTTGGGGTTTAAAGTGACTACGAAATGGAATGCAAGTAGTCATAAATGTCCATTGAACTTGTTTAGACACCTTCATATCTGGATTGAAATTGCATAGTTGAAGGTGAAGGTAAAGGAATGAATTCACACGAAACGCGAACAAGAACTGGGTATCCATATCGATTTGGATAGGGTTATTTAAGAATCATTAATCAAACAAGAAATTTAATTAATATGAAGACATATTGAAAACATCTATTATATTCATTGAAATAAATTGATTTTGTTAACAAAATATGTTAAAACCCATTGATAATGAATCGGTTGTGAAGACATAAACTATCAAAATGGTACTTGATCTCGAAACATCCTTTTTCAAGTTTCAAATGGAAATTACAAATAGTGGATATAATATTCTAAAGAACTTTGTGCTTGTCATTCCATATTTGACATTGTATGAAAACTTGTTGGAGGCATCGAAGACCTGAAGAAGCAGTAATGAACCTATGAAATGTATATTTTGTTAGAAGTTGTAATATGTAAATCGGTTGTGGAAATTTATTAGTAATACTTTGCAATTGAGTTGTGTTAAAACGAATTTGGGATGAATGGAAATGAAGTTACCTTTGCCATGGGGATTTATATATTGTTAGTTGAAGATGCACCGTGAATGATGGCATACTGAACACCATTGGAGATTTATGCATAGTTGAAGACGCATATTTCTTTCTTGCTATTATGCTTGAATGAAGAACATGAGGTTTTTATCAAAATCTAATAAAAAACAATGTGTTTTCAAGATTTTTTTTCTATGATTGAAAATGTCATACCTGAGCTCATTAGGGTCAAAATCAAATCAATCAAAAGCCTAGAGTTCCTAGGATTCCATATCTTACAACATAATTAAGTTCATTGAGATAAAATCAAAATTTAACCAAAAGCATGGGGATTTTAAGATTTCATTTCTGTGGTGTTCCACAACCTCTATCTATTGGAATTTTTAAAAACTTTAGCCTCCAGGATAGGCCAAGTGGTAGACAGAATGAGCACCTTACTCAAAACTGGGTGCAGAGTGGGAACCCAAAATAAAGAACAAGAGAATCCCCAATGTATCCTCCACAGACCCATTCCCCTGAAACTTAAAATAGAGAATTGGGACGTATTTGGAAAAGGAATGCTTTCTTTCTATGATGCTAATGCAGAAGGGAGTAGATGTGCATGTCGTGTGTCCGTATTGAAATCAAAAGCATCAGGTTCTTAGATTTTGTTTCTTTGATTTAAAACACCATAAATAAGCTCATTAAGATCATAACAAAAACTTCATCAAAGACATGAGGTTCTTGATGTTCCATTTCTGTGACTGACAATGCCATAATGAAGCTCACTAAGATAAAAATCAAACTCGGTTGTTCTTGATATTTGGTTTCTGTGACCAAAAACACCGTAATTAAACCCATTAATATCAAGATTAAAATTCAGATTCTTGAAATTTAGTTTCTATGCCTATAATCACCATAACTAATCTCATTAAGATAAAAAATTAGAGTTTAATAAAAAACACGGGATTCTTAAAGTTTCATTCCTGTGATTGAAAACGAGATAATGAATCTCATTAAGATCAAAATCAAAACTGAAACAACATCAGGCATTTGATTTCGTTTCTGTGGTTCAAAATGCCATAATTAAGCTCATTGGAATGAAAATCAAAGTGTATTCAAATATTGTGTTTAATAAAAAATATTTAAATATGCCTTTTCACCAAAAAGTACTCAAAAGCATCAGGTTTTTGAGTTTTCTTCACTGTGATTGAAATAAAATATGTAGCTCATTATGATCAAAGTGTCCTAAGGTAATTGAAGTAAACCTCAAATTGCAATTATATCAAAATGCCTATTCTCCCAAATTAAAAAAATCAAAATGCAATAAAGAACATGAGGTTTTTATCAAAATCTACTAAAAAACAATGTGTTTTCAAGATTTTGTTTCTATGATTGAAAATTTCATACCTGAGCTCATTAGGGTCAAAATCAAATCAATCAAAAGCCAAGAGTTCCTAGGATTCCACGCCTGAAAACATAATTAAGTTCATTGAGATAAAATCAAAATTTAACCAAAAGCATGGTTATTTTAAGATTTCATTTCTGTGGTGTTCAACACCTTCTATCTATTGGAGTTTTAAAAACTTTTACCTCCACGATAGGCCAACTGGTAGATAGAATGGACACCTTGCCCAAAACTAGGGGCAGAGTGGGAACCCAAAATAAAGAATAGGAGAATCCCCAACGTGTCCCCCACAGACCCATTACCCTAAAACTTAAAACAGAGAGTTGGGACATATTTGGAAAAGGAATGCTTTCTTTCTATGATGTTGATGCATAAGGGAGTAGATGTGCATGTCGTGTTCCCACATTGAAATCAAAAGCATCAGGGTCTTATATTTCGTTTCTCTGATTTAAAACACCATGAATAAGCTCATTAAGATCATAACAAAAATTTCATCAAAGACAACAGGTTCTTGATGTTCCATTTCTATGACTGACAATGCCATAATGAAGCTCACTAAGATAAAAATCAAACTCGGGTGTTCTTGGGATTTGGTTTATGTGATCAAAAACACTGTAATTAAACTCATTACGATCAAGATTAAAATTCAGATTCTTGATATTTAGTTTCTATGCTTGTAATTGCCATAACTAATCTCACTAAGATAAAAAATTAGAGTTTAATAAAAAAACATGGGATTCTTAAAGTTTCATTCCTGTGATTGAAAACGCCATAATGAATTTCATTAAGATCAAAATCAAAACTAAAACAACAGAAGGCGTTTGATTCCATTTATGTGGTTGGAAATGCCATAATTAAGCTCATTGGAATGAAAATCAAAGCTTGATCAAAAGCGTGGGGTTCTTAAGGTTTCATTTCTGTGATTGAAAATTCCATAATTAACCTTGTTAGAAACAAAATAAAATTTAATAGAAAAAGATTATGTTTCTATGATTAAAAATGCCATAATTAAGCCCAATAAGATCAAAATCAAAATTTAATGAAAAGTGGGGTTTTGAGATTCTGTTTATATGATTGAAAATGGTATAACTAAGGTCATTAAGATCAAAACCATACTTTAATCAAACGCAAGATTTGGTTTCTGTTATTGAAAACACTATAATTTAGTTAATTAGATCAAAATCAAAAGCATAGGGATGTTAAGGTTGCATTGTTGTGATAGAAAACACCATAATAAAGTGCATTAAAATCAAAATCAAAATTTAATCGAAAGCATCCCCAAACACATACAGCTAGATAGATATGGTGGTTTTTGTTAACAACATCTTTTTCTTTGTATTGGGCTAAGCTGCCCAGCTCAACTGCGGCTTTTTTCTAATACAAATATTACCCATTTTTGTTTTATATCTCCGTGTGTAACATTCTTCTCACTGTAACTGCCTTAAGGTCAGAGAAATAATTGAAACAAGCCTGGAATTGTGATTGAAACAAAACAAAAAGCCTATTCTCCCAGAATCAAATATTGTGTTTAATAAAAAATATTTGAATATGGCTTCTCACGAAAAAGTACTCAAAAGCATCAAGATTTTGAGTTTTCTTCTCTGTGATTGAAAGAAAGCATGGAGATCATTATGATCGAAGTGTCCTAAGGTAATCTAAATAAACCTCAGATTGCAATTATATCAAAATTCCTATTCTCCCAAATTTAAAAATAAAAATGCAATAAAGAACATGAGGTTTTTATCAAAATCTAATAAAAAATAACGTGTTTTCAATATTTTGTTTCTATGATTGAAAATGTCATACTTGAGCTCATTAGGGTCAAAATCAAATCAATCAAAAGCCTAGATTTCCTAGGATTCCATATCTGACAACATAATTAAGTTCATTGAGATAAAATCAAAATTTAACCAAAATCATGGGGATTTTAAGATTTCATTTCTGTGATTGAAAACACCATAATTAAGCTGAATAAAATCAATATAATTTTAAAGAAAACATCGAGTGTTTTAAACCTCTTTTGTGATTGAAAGCAACATAATGGTACTCATTAAGAACGAAGCATCAAAGATAATTGAAATAAAACTTACATTGCAAATGTTTCAAAAGAGCCTATTCCAAAATAATTTTAAACAAAATTTCGGGTCTTTTAAATCTCTTCTTTGATTGAAAGCAACATAACGGAACTCATTAAGAATGAAACCTCAAAGGTAATTGAGATAAAACTTACATTGCAACTATTTCAAAAGAGCCTCTTCTATGATTGAAAGCAACATAACGGAACTCATTAAGAACAAAGCCTAACTGCTAAGGTTTTCAGGAATATTTACAACAAATTCAAAGTTGCAGGCAAGAAATCAACACACAAAATATAGACAACGGCGATATTTATGAAACAATAATGGGATTCTTAAAGTTTCATTCTTGTGATTGAAAACGCCATAATGAAGCTCATTAATATCAAAATCAAAACTGAAACAACAGCAGGCATTTGATTCTGTTTCTATGGTTGGAAAGAACAGGAGAATCCCCAATATATCCCCCACAGGCCCATTCCCCTGAAATTTAAAACAAAAAAATGGGGCGTATTTGGAAAATGAATGCATACCAGGCTATGTGGTGATTCGATCGTCTAACCCTCTCTTCATAAAGCCTCGTGCAAATAAAAAAGAAATGACGATCAGCCGGATGACCTCATTCGTGAAGGCGCTGAATGTCGCTGAGAAAGTGAGGGTTCGAGCTATAACTGCGGAGATTTTGAGGAATATTTACAACAAATTCAAATTTGCATGCAAGAAATCAACACACAAAATATAAACAACAGTGGCTCGAATATATATAAAATTTCATAACTACCACCGCCATAATATGCCAAGGGCGCCATATTCTGAGGGAAAAATAATCTGCAAATGATCTGTAGAAAAAATGGCCTATGCAGCCCTCATACAGTGAAGAAAGAGTGGCCTCATCCTCTGCGGCCCTCGTCGAAACCCTTCTCCTTTCTCTGCAGGTCCTCTGCCTTCCTCTCCACCCTCCTCAACACCCCCGCCCTCCTCTTCATCAAACACGGATATCCGTGTGCAGGATGGGTCGCTAGGGTAAAGTTTTTTAATGAATAATAACTGATATATTAACGAATAATAACTGATATATTTAACTAATACCTTAAAGTTGTTTAAGGGTTTTTTAAATTAGATGGCTGATAGAAAACACCATAATAAAGCTCATTAAAATCAAAATCAAAATTTAATCGAAAGCATCCCCAAACACATATAGCTAGATAGATATGGTGGTTTTTGTTAACAACATCTTTTTTTTGTATTGGGCTAAGCTGCCCAGCTCAGCTGTGGCTTTTTTCTAATACAAATATTACCCATTTTTGTTTTATATCTCCGTGTGTAACATTCTTGTCATTGAAACTTCCTTAAGGTCAGAGCAATAATTGAAACAAACCTAGAATTGTGATTGAAGCAAAACAAAAAGTCTATTCTCCCATAATCAAATATTGTGTTTAATAAAAAATATTTAAATATGGCTTTTCACCAAAAAGTTCTCAAAAGCATAAGGATTTTGAGTTTTCTTCTCTATGATTGAAAGAAAGCATGGAGCTCATTATGATCAAAGTGTCCTAAGGTAATCGAAATAAACCTCAGATTGCAATTATATCAAAATGCCTATTCTCCCAAATTAAAAAATCAAAATACAATAAAGAACATGAGGGATTTATCAAATCTAATAAAAAATAATGTGTTTTCAAGATTTTGTTTCTATGATTGAAAATGTCATACGTGAGCTCATTAGGGTCAAAATAAAATCAATCAAAAGCCTAGATTTCCTAGGATTCCATATCTGACAACATAATTAAGTTCATTGAGATAAAATCAAAATCTAACCAAAAGCATGGGGATTTTAAGATTTCATTTCTGTGATTGAAAACACCGTAATTAAGCTCAATAAATTCAATATAATTTT
>APFE030766586.1:19184-37179 GCA_000404065.3 Pinus taeda | reverse complement strand
TGGAAATTTGTTAGTATCACAAAATGGCGATAAGTGGTTATTGTAGTATTTAAAGACGGTGGTTTGGGATTTTAATGGTTATTGGGATAAATTTATTTGGAGTTTTTCTGCTTCTAAATAAGTTATATTCCACATGAATACCATGAGTTCTGTGAAGTTAGAAAGAAAGTTTACCTGAACTATATTAACATGATTCTTCTGAGCACATATGGAATATGTTGTTAAGGATTATGGTTCTGCATTGATGTAATTTTGTAATTGCAGAGAAAATGGTGGAAAGGCACTCTGCTTTGTTTTAATCAACACCTGAAAAATCACAGAACATACATACACATTCTGAGACAGTGTACCGTTTACAGATTTAGATCTGGGAGACTTTTAATATTCTGTACGAAAAGTTAAAATGAATATTGTCATACAAAACTTGTATAGTCCTGTAAAGAAACAATTGGCTAAAACATTTCAGAGCATTGGAGGGGTATAAGTTTTGGCAAAAATATTTCAGAGCAAAGAAGACCATTTCATAGAGATGGCAGATTTTGAAAATATTCATATTATTATGAATAGCAATAAATTAATTGTTTAAACTTTATTGTTATTGGTCATATTTCAAAAAGAAAAAAACCCAAACCTTACCACTATTTTAGAAATTTCAAGATATTCCCGAATCTACCGTCAAGATAAGTTCAGCAGCAATGAAGCCAACACTCTCCTCACTGTAGTTAATTAGGGTTGAAAGCACAGTCACCTGCCATGGCCTTTGTCAGTTTTTTTTTGTGTCTCATACAAGCTGTAAAGGTTCTGGTGAAGATCTTTGAGACTGGTCAAGCGTTAAGGTTTAGATCTTGTCAGCGGTAGCTTCTTGTTTTATTTTCGTTCCTTGCAGGGTGATAGCCAATAACAAGAGGTTACAACAGCCGCTGCAACAACTTGTTTATATTCTCAATGCAAAATCTTTAATCAAGAAAGGAGTTTTCAGAAGAAACTAAGAAAAAACGCAACACCAGTGCCAGGTATGCAAATAGTGATTGAGGACTGCCAACGTGAAAGATCATCTACACCCCCAAACCTATCATGCCTTCCATACCTACGCTCTGTTGCCGTTGTGTAGGATGGGGATCTTGTTTTTTCAATCTATTTGTCAGGGTGGTAGCCAATTGGCCGCAATAGTTAGGATGTAGTATAATGTATTATCTAACCATGGAAAAAAGATGAATACCTTATGGATTCTTGACCTTTTTTGTAACTTGCTACTGTGTAGATATTTCTATAATGCTAGAGTGAAAAAGAAAGCAATGAAACCAACAGAAGTTTTAAGAATTTTAAGAGGCCAAACAAAATCCTGCTATTAGAACCCAAGATTTTTCTTATTTTCCCGTGCTAACTCTGCTTATATTAATAATAAATCTTATCAAGGCCAGTGGAAAGGTCAACCCATACTCTATGTTGTTTGAAAGTGGCAATACGCTGGTACATTCTCTATTTTTCTTTTTGCTTCTATGGCCGAAAAGTAGCAGCCATGAAATGCTTTATATCAATTAAGTTGAGGAAACTATATAACAAAATGATATACAGTTCCAAATTCAAACAATGATTTACATCAATTAAGTCGAGGAAACTATATAATGAAGCAAATATGAAAAAATGTTTAATCACTAGCCGTATTCACAACAAAAAAAACAGAGAAGCCCCTGCACTTTTTTCACCATGCTCCGCTCGGCCCTGCAAAAGCAGATTTCGCTTGGTTCTTAAATCCCCTTGCATCACCTCATTATTTATTTCTTCTCTACCATCAGATATTATTGTATTTAAAACAATTAATTGTGATGAAATACCAAGCATTTTAGTTATTAAAACTTGTGAATCATGATTTATTTAAAAATGGGTGTCATTGCTGCAATGATGTTGTACCAAAAAGTTATTACATTGACTTATACAAGGCTATTTCTCCAATACTGTGTAACATATCAAAGCCTAATTAGATTGCATCATATTGACCTTTTGACCTTGACCAACCTGCAAACAACACAGATCTCATATATACAGTTCCAAATTCAAACAATGATTTACATCAATTAAGTCGAGGAAACTATATAACGAAGCAAATATGAAAAAATGTTTAATCACTACCAATATTCACAACAAAAAACCAGAGAAGCCCCTGAACTTTTTTCACCATGCTCCGCTCGGCCTTCCAAAAGCAGATTCCGGTCGGTTCTTAAATCCCCTTGCCTCACCTCATTATTTATTTCTTCTCTACCGTCGGTCCCAACAGGCCGTAATTATGTGTCTTCAACCCAACCTAACCTAGGCACGCAGATGTCAAGTGGAAAGTGAATTTTTTTTAAGACTTTTAATGTTTTAAAACATTTTTTTATTAAATCAGACAGTTGATTTTTGTTCAATCGTCTAACAAAAGATCTAATAGCTAGGATTAGTACAGAAAAGCATTTGGGGGAGTTCATTTCAAAGGGAAACACCTTACGGCATAAATATCAACAATCCCTCGAATTTAATAATCAATAATCCCTTAGGTTTTAAAATATTGTGATGTTGGAGTGGTACAAAAATATATGCAATGTCATAGTGTGATAATCATCATTGCAATGTGGAAATCATTATCAACAATTTATTGAACATCACGTGACGACATCAAATAAATTAGGGTTTAGTGTTCTCATTTATAATATTGGTTTTAATGATTAGGGCTTCTTGTGGTTGAAAATATTGCGTTAGGGTTTCTAATCTTTAAATTTATAATTATAGGGTTTCTAACATTAATCCTATGGTTTTAAATCCATTGGCTTTATAATATTAATCCTAGGGTTTATAATAAATTTTCTCTATAATATATTCCTAGGGTTTAATATTATCCCCTTCCCTTACATTTCTCAATGCCTTAATTTAATATTTTGCTTAGTCTCCTCAATTTATTAATCCCTTAGTATAAACTATCAATAGTCCCTTAGGTGTCATAGTCCATAATCCCTTGGGATTAATATTGTGGCGCTGGAATGCAAGAAAAATATATCCAACGTCATAGTGTGACAATAAAAGAATTGTCACAATACAACAAGCAATGAGAGAATCATTGTCGCAATGATACATTTCATGCAATATATTCAATGTTGAATTGTGACATTGAATCAATTAGGGTTTAGCATTGCGGTTTATAACATTGGGTTTAGGGTTTCTAATCTTAAGGTCTATAATTGTAGAGCTTATAATATTAAACTAGTACATTTATAATCCATTTAGATTATATTATAAATTTTGAGGATTAAAATTATTCCCTTGGGTTGATTGTCCCTTCGATTTATTATCCCTTGCAGTTTTAACATTAAGCCCTTGGGTTTATGATATTAATCCCTAACATGTATAATAACATATAGGGTTTATTATCTTAGGGTTTATAATATTAACCTTAGGTTAGATTATAAAATCCCTAGGGTTTTTAATATCTTAGGTTTATAATATAAATCCTAGGGTTTAATATTGTTCTCATTGGTTCATTATCATTTCTGTTTATAATATTGATCTCCTAGGTTTATTAATCCTTTTAGTTTATAATATTATTAGTACCCTAGGTTTATTAATCCATTATGTTTTAGATATAAATAATCTCTTAGGATTAATAATCCATAATCTCTTAGGTTTAATATTGTGACATGAGAATTGTATGAAAATCTATGTAATGTCATAGTGTGACAAGCATCATCACATTTCGACAAACTTTGTGACAATCATTGTGACAATAATAAATCACATTATAATTTATTTAATGTCACATTATTTTTTTGAATAAATTAGGGTTGAATATTCTAATACATATTTTTGTGCTTAGGGATTATATTCTTAAGGTTTATAATAGGAGGGCTTCTGTTATTGACCCTAGGTTTTTTAATCCCTTCGGTTTATAGTCGCTTGGGTTTATCAATCCCTTAAGTTTATAATATTATTAGCCTCTTGGTTTTATTAATCCATTGGATTTAAAATATTAATAGGATCTTAGGTTTAATAATGAATAATTCTTCATGTTTAATATTGTGATGTTAGAACCATACAAAAATATTTCTAACATCGTAGTGGGACATGCATCGTCACAATGTGAAAAACATTGTGGGAATCATTGTCAACAGTTTATTCAATTTCCCATCATGACATTGAGTAAGTTAGGGTTTATAATATTGGGTTTAGGATTTATCATATTATGGTTTATAATGGTAGGGTTTATAATATTAATTATATAGTTTTTAATCCAATCAGTTTATAATATTAATCATAGGGTTTATAAACCCGTGGGTTTATAATATAATATCCTAAGGTTTAATATTATTCCCTTGGTTTTATTATCCCTTTGGTCTATAATATTAATCTCTTAGATTTATTAATGCCAAGATTTTATAATGTTATTAGTTCCTTGGATTTATTTATCCCTTGGTTTAAAATATCAATAATACCTTAGATTTTATAATACATAATCCTTTGGGCTTAATATTGTGGTGCTCTAATGGTTCAACAATCTATCCAACATCATAGTGTGACAAGCATCATCGCTATGTGACTTGCAGTGTGACAATCATTTTCACTATGATAAATTACATTGCAATTTATTCAATACTATATTGTGACATTGAATAAATTAGATTTTATTCTGGATCATAATATTAGGTCTAGGGTTTGAAACCACTTGGGTTTAGTATCACTTTGGTTTACAAACGAATATGGTCAAGCATTGGTAAACCAATTATGGTCATAGTATTAATCCTATGATTTTTAATCCGTTGGGTTTATTAATCCCTTAATTTTGTAATATTATTAGCCCCCTCAGTTTATTAATCCTTTAAGTTCAAAATATCAATAATCCCTTGAATTTATAATATTAATCCCTAATATGTATGATAATATATTAAGATTTAAAATCTTAGGGCTTATAATATTAATCTTAGATTTGATTTACTAATCTTATGGTTTATTTAATCCTAGTGTTTATAATTGCTTGGGCTTATAATGGAAATCTTTGGGTTTAATATTAAACCCTTAGGTTTATATTCCATTGGGTTTATAATATTAGTCATAGGGTTTAATATTAATCCTAGGGTTTATAATATTGATCCTAGTGTTTAATACTAATTTCTTGGGTTTATAATCCCTTCGGTTTATTAACCCCTTGGGTTTATAATGTTAATAAACTCTTGGGTCTATTAATCTCTCGGGTTTATTGATCCCTTGAGCTTCTAATATTAATAACTTCTTGGGTTTATAATATTAATACCTTGGCTTTATAATCCTTGGTATTCTAGTATTAACCCCTTTAGTTTAATATTATTCTCGTGGATTTATAATCCTTGGTATTCTAGTATTAACCCGTTGGTTTTATTATTCCTTCGGGTTTATAATACTAATCCCTCGAGTTTATAATATCAATCCCTCGGGTTTATTAATCTAAGGGTTCATATTCCTATGATATAGTATTATTCATTAGGTTTCTAATATTCATCGTTGGGTTTAATATAAATCCCTTGGGCTTATAATATTAATAATCCCTTGAATTTATAACATTAATCCGAAGGGTTAATAACAATAATCCTTTGGATTTATAATATTAATTCGAAGGGTTTATAATATTATTCCGTTGGGTTTATTATTATTATATATATATTATATTATATATATATATATATTATATCTATATATATATATATATATATATCTGTGTGTGTGTGTGTTTTTATTTGTGTATATCAATCACATTCTTAAATATGGTTGTACATGTGCTTAATATAAGCCAAAAGCTATATCAATCTCAGTGGTAAATATAGTTGTGCTAATTTAAAATACTATTATATAACCTACATAGGTAGGTGTGATAGTTTAATATACTATTATCCAGAAACATATACTTAACGAGAAGCATATATGTAACTAGGACGTTATTAGTGGGTTTCAGATAAAGATATATTAAACCGATAAAGGTAGAAATCACATGAATACAGAGAGCATGTGCTCACAAAATAATTTGAATTTAATGAAGAAACCACTGCGTGTTTTTCAATGGAAAAATAAAAGCTATTTATTTAAATTTTATTACTGCAGAGGAATGACATCAGATCAGCAGCTCCTGAACATTGCATTTACAGCCAAGTTGTGTGTAGAGTAATAACCTTGTTGTGTGTCTATGGTGATGTAAGCTACCCGGAGCCTATGACAATCTTCCAACTCATCCTTGATAGGCGAGGCGATTTGTATGGACAGTAAAAAACTACATTATGTTTGTACTAGTTGATGGAAATTTATGATAATTTCAAACAAAACAGAGGAAGCAAAGTTCCTCAACTCAACACAAAGAAATGAGAGAATTCTGGACAAAGAAGATATGGAGAAAATTTATGTTTTTATTAACCATAAAAATGACAATAAAAATTACAAACTTCTTCAGAACTATAGTTCTGGAATAACTAAAAACTCCATACTCTGTTTTTACAAATACAGATTTGTGTTTCAGCATCTGGTAGACAGTTACTGAAACACCACACAGTCTGTTTCTGAAACACATATACAGTTGTTGAAATAGCCTGTAGAATGCATTGCTGCTCCAAAACACAACAACTCTGCTTTCTTGCTGTTTTCTCTGCTCTGCCTTCATCTCTGTCTTTTTGTATTTCTAAAACTCTCTAACATTCTTCTAACATCATGTAGAAAAGAACTATTGTTCATTACATTTATATGTTAAAAACATTTTTGACTTTAAACAATAAAATAATAAAAATATCTTCTAAAGCTTATCTCCGTATTGAATGCAGCAAGCAGTGATGCCGTTTGAGGAAATGAAGTCGGCTGTTACAGGGAAATTTAATTCTGAAAATTTAATGCACATTATTGTGCAAAATATCAAGCACGACTTTGAGGCATCCAATAGTCTGGAATATCTATAGCAAATTGGATTTCTGTCCAGCTGTTTATGTTGCAGTTGGAATTAAATTCCAACACCCCCCCTTAATTTCAACTACTGGGTTTTTTTGCTGCATACCCAGGCATTTCCTAAAATGATCAAAACTTTTCTTTCCCAATGGTTTTTTCAAGATGTCGGCTAATTGGTCCTCTGTTCTGCAGTGCTGCAAAAAAATCTCACCATTGTTAACCAATTCACGTATGAAGTGAAATTTGGTGTCTATGTGCTTTGTCCTTTTATGAAAAATAGAGTTTTTAGACAATGCTATTCCCGAGCTATTGTCACAGTAAATGGTTGTGCCATTTTCTTGTTCATGACAAAAATATTTGAGAGCTCTTCTCAGCCACACTGCTTGGCATGGTGCTATTGTTGCTGCCACTTACTCTGCCTCTGTTGTTGACAAAGACACAACTGGTTGTTTCTTGGAAGCCCATGAGATGGCTCCCGATCCCATATGAAGCACATACCCCGATGTGCTTTTCCTATCATCAACACTTCCGGCCCAATTACTGTCAGTGTAACCTATCAACATGAAACTTTCAGAAGAGTATAATAAAATACTAAACCCCTTTGTTCCATTCACATACCTTAGAATCCTCTTGGTTGCCTGCCAATTAGTCTCTTTAGGTCTTTTCATAAATCTGGAGATTAAACTCACAGCGTGCATAATGTTCGGCCTAGTTGCAGTCAAGTACATAAGGTTGCCAAATATGCTCTTGTACAATTTTAGATCAAAATCCTTGTTGTTGTCTTCTTTAGTCAATTTCAACCCCATTACATTTGGAGTCACAGCTGCCTTGCTGTTCTGCATGTTAAATCTCTTCAACACAGCTTCTACATATTTATCTTGAGAAATGAAAACACCATTTTCACTTTGGTCTACTTCAATTCCAAGAAAATATCTTAAGAAGCCCAAGTCAGTCATCTCAAATTCATTTTTCATGACTGATTTAAAATCAGCAATGAGTGAAGCATCATTGCTAGTAAAAATCAGATCATCTACATATAAAACAACAATAATAATTTTACCGTCATTCTCCTTTATGTAGAGTGTGGGTTCACCATCACACTTATCAAACCCATTCTCAATCAGATAAGCATCTATTCTGCTGTACCATGCTCTTGGAGCTTGCTTCAGCCCATAAAGAGCATTCTTCAGTTTGCAGACTTTATGCTCTTGGCCTTCAACTTCATAGCCTGGAGGTTCTTCAACATAAACCTCTTTTTTTAACACTCCATTCAGGATGCATATTTAAAATCCATCTGATAAATCTTCCATTTCTGTTGTGCTGCAATAGACAACACTGTTCTGACTGTTTCCATCCTTGCTACTGGTGCAAACGTTTCATCATAGTTTTTGACTTGTTGCTGCTTGTATCCTTTCACTACAAGTCTTGCTTTGTGCCTGTCAATCTTGCCTTCACCATTGCTTTTGGTCTTATATACCCACTTAACTCCAATGGCGTTTCAGGGAGGTCCACTAACTCCCATGTTTTACTCTTCTCAATTGCACCAATTTCTTCATTCATTGCTTCAATCCATTTGTCTTCATTTACAACATCTTCAAAATGAACTGGGTCATCAACATGACAATACAAAGAGAATAATGAATTCAGACCGGTATTGTTATTTACCTCTCCTTGTTCATAAATCTCATTCAGATTTCTGAATCTTGGTCTTCTTGGTGTGCTTGGATTTCCATTCGAACTTGAGGGTATTTCTGATCCCTGTGGTGTGCTTGGAGAAGCACTTCCTTGACTTCTCAAGGCTATTCGAATTCCATCTTGTGGTGTGGTTTGTTGTACTTGCTATGGTGGAGGAGGAGCCACCAAGGAGGGATTATTTGTTGTTGTCCCTTCCTCTTCTTCTTCGTAAGACACAATTTTCTTCACATTCACTGTCTTCTCTAAGCTTCCATCCCAAGCTTCATCTTCAATGAACTGCACATCTATGCTTACTATCAATTTCTTGGTGGATGGATTATAGAGTTTGTATGCTTTTGACTCATCACAATATCCAACAAAAACACACTTCTGCCTCTTAATTTCAAACTTCTTCCTTAACTGATCTGGTACATGTGCGTATGCTACGCAACCAAACACTCTCATGTGAGTGACAGTTTGCTTTTGACCACTCCATGCTTCTTCTGGTATTTTGTTCATGACAACTTTAGTTGGGCATCTATTCAAGATGTAAACTGCATAAGTGACACCTTCTGCCCATACTCATGCGGCAAGTGTTTTACCTTCAGCATATTTCTGAACATCTCAAGGATGGTCCTATTCTTACTTTCGGCAACACCATTTTGCTGAGGTGTATACCTCGCGGTGAACTGCTTTTGTATGCCATTCTTTATCCAAAAACATAGAAAGTCTTTGGAGATGTACTCTCCTCCTCTATCTGTTCTGAGGACTTTGATATAATGCCCACATTGCTTCTCAACAAGAGTTTTGAAGTGGCAGAATTTCTCAAACACTTCACTCTTCTATTTCAACATATGCACCCATGTATTTCTGGTGTAATCATCAATGAAAGTTAAATGATATTTATTTTTGGAAAATGATGATATTTTCATCGGTCCACACACATCAGAGTGAACAATTTCCAAGGGTTCTTTTTCCCTTGTACTCTTTCTTACTGGAAAGCTTTCTTTGTGTTGCTTGCCCAAGATGCAGCCTTCACAAAGGCTGTCTGGTTTCTCGATCAATGGAAATCCCTTTACCATTCCCTTTCTGTGAAACAGATTCAAGCCTTCCAAATTGAGATGTCCAAATCTCAAGTGCCACAACAAATTCTCATCTTTCACTTGTTCCTGAAAGTCTTCTTGTGTTACAACTGCAATAGTTATTCCTTCCCTCAAATTTGCCCTGAGTTTGAGAGGAAACATTCTATTGCTGGTCATCTCCACCTGTGCAATGATCTTCTTACTTGGAGGTATGTCTCAGATTGTACACATATCATGTTTGAAGAACACATTGTAACCTTTGTTAATGAGTTGTCCAATGTTCAAAAGATTATATTTCAGACCATGTACATAGTATACCTTTGGCACAATCATCTGTTCTCCATTTCTTGCTCGGATACTGACTCTGCCCTTACCCTTGACAGATATCTTACTATCAGTTTCTGTTGTTACCTCAGATTTCACATTTTCATCCAGATTGGCAAACATTTCAATATTTCCAGTCATGTGATTACTACAACCTGAGTCTAAGAACCAAAAATCTTCTTGTTTTCCTTCTGCAATGTTACATGTTAACAACACAATCTTTGGATTCTTATCTTCTTCATTTGCAAAATTAGCATTCTGCCTACTATTCATGTCATTTTGTTTTTTCCTACATTCATTGGCGTAGTGCCCATATTTCTTACAATAATGACATTGGACTTGGAATTTGTCATACCTTTGTCCATGAGCTTGTTGTTTGCTTGAATCTTCATCTTGGTTCTGATTGCAGCTCCTTTCGCTTGTGCTTGCAGGATTATTTCTGCCTTTGTTTTGGCTTTTTCCATGACCTCTGTTATTTGCTCTGCCTCGACCTTTTCCTTGGCCAAAAGACATCTGAGTCTTGAATGCTTGCTCAAAAGAGGAATATGTTTGTCTACTCAGTCTGTGTTCATGAGACATAAGAGAAGCACTCAGTACTGTGAATTGTGAGAGACCTTTTGTTTCTTCTATTGCTACCACAATAGCTTCAAACCTTGAGGGTAAACTTTTCAAGGTTTTCTCTACAATCCTTCTTTCTTCAAGAATCTCACCATGAGATCTTATCTGGGTTATCAACCTAATAACCTGAATGAAGAATGAATCTATTGTATCAGATTCCTTCATGTTGAGCGTTTCAAAGTCTCTCCTCAACATCTGCAACTTTGCAGTCTTCAGCTTCTCCATGCCTTGATAGGCAGTTTTGAGAATATTCCATGCCTTGGATTTTTTTGTTGCTGCAATTCGTGGAAAAACACTTTCATGTACTAATTGGAAGAGAAAAAAGAGGGTTTTGGCATCCTTCTTCCTGTCGCTCTTCAACTGATCTCTTTCTGCTACTGTCAAAGTAGCCAATGTTGTTGCATCTGCAGGTTCAGCATAGCCAGTTTCAACCAGCTCCCATATTCCTTGAGAAACAAACAATGCTTTCATTGTTATGGACCAATAACTTTGATTTTTCCCATTAAACTGTGGCAATTGGGAATTTGTCAAACCAGTTCCAGCATCTGCCATCTTATCTTGTATAAGTATAGAAGAGATACTGATTGTATAATTAAAACAAGCAAAAAACTCTCTGTTGGAGAAAATATGATCAATAAGATTCTTACAGCTCCTAAACTCTATTTTTGACTCACTGAGTGCCTAGACCAGCTCTGATACCATGATGGAAATTTCTGATAATTTCAAACAAAACAGAGGAAGCAAAGTTTCTCAACTCAACACAAAGAAATGAGAGAAATCTTGCCAAAAAAGATATGGAGAAAAGATCTGTTTTTATTAACCATAAAAATGACAATTAAAATTACAAATTTCTTCAGAACTACAGTTCTGGAATGACTAAAAGCTCCATACTTTGTTTTTACAAACACAGATTCGTGTTTCAGCATATGGTAGACAGTTGCTGAAACACCACACAGTCTATTGCTGAAACACACAAACCTATAGAATGCATTGCTGCTCCAAAACACATCGACTCTGCTTTCTTGTTGTTTTCTCTGCGCTGCCTTCTTCTCTGTCTTCTTTTATTTCTCAAACTCTCTAACATTCTTCTAACATTATGTAGAAAAGAACTGTTGTTAATTACATTTATATGTTAAAAACATATTTGACTTTAAACAATAAAATAATAAAAATATCTCCTAAAGCTTATCTGCGTATTGGATGCAACAATCGGTGATGCCTTTTGAAGAAATGAAGTCGGTTGTTATAGAGGAATTTAATTCTGAAAATTTAATGCACATTAATGTGCAAAATATCAAGCACGACTTTGAAGCATCCAACAGTCTGGAATATCTAGAGCAAATCAGACTTCTGTCCAGCTGTTTATGTTGCGGTTGGAATTAAATTCCAACACTAGTGCCTCACGTCCACCAAATTATGTGCTAGTCCAGATATATCCATATGAAGAAAATTCAAAATCTTATAATTAGCCATAACTTTGGGATGCCCTTACGTTGGTTGACAGTTGAAAATTGATACTGGAATAGTGAACATTCCTTTTTGGGACGTGTATGCTTGTTAATAGAAATGTTTAGACGATATATCCCTTTTTGTTTAGGCTTGTGATTCAAATGATGTTCTTCTATGGCCTAACTTGATTCAATCTGATTAGACCGCTCTAAGAAAAGGTTGGCCATTAGACAAGGCCAAACAAGCTTATTCATTGGATTGAACTTTCGCTTTTTATTTTATTGATTTTGAGCAGGTAAGGGTCCTAGATTAATGGGCGCAACATTTCCATTGCGGGGTGATCAGCCGTGAGAACACAGTGGAAAGAACGATCACGAATGGTTCGAAAGTTAGCCTTAAATGAAAATTTATTCGTACATTTTACTTGTATAGATATATAAGAAATACTTTATTTTTATGCAAAAATAATTTCTTTTTGTCTCTAGTTTCTCCATAGAGTATACTCTCCAAGGTTACAAAGTGTACAGTAATGTGATTTTTATTTTGCAGTGAAGTAGAATAGAGAAAACAACACCCACATTACACAGATTACCTCTCTCCAAATGAACGGCAGCAACGTTGTCGCTTGAGGTTCTTGTTTTAAAGCATGCGGTCAACTTCAATGAAAACGAAACATCAGTAGGTTATAGACATACAGTGGAATACCAGCCATCCTTAGGGCTTCCGAAGCGGAGGGCTTGCGCAAAACATAGAAACAAGACATTTAATAGCGCTTAGGGCCTAGAGCTTGCAAGAGGAGACTTAATAGTGAAAGGACATAGAGTAGGCACTAGGGCTTCCTAGAGAAAATTCTCAGCGTGACATTGGACACTGACATTTATCAGGTTGAGGTCAGATTTTGATAATGAATGAACTTCATATATTGATTATATAAACATTCCGTAAGGTTTTTATGGTTTACTCATCTCATTCAATTCTAGTGTTTTGAAAGGACTCCAGTTACTAGCTCTGGCTGTACATTTGTCAGCAGTCCTCCAGTGGCTTTAGAAATTTGTCTTCACTACTCTACTAGCGGTATCCACATTCAAGAGGATAAATTTTAGACCAATATGCTTCATTTAGCTGTTCTTTTTCGTTCTTAAAAAATCCATAAAATGTATACAATTAGTGTCTTCTTTCTAATTATGATGATTTGTATTCTAAATAATTGAATATTTCTTCCAAGCATTTATGTTTTACCAGGGGAGAAAAATGTCCAGCAACGAAACATTGTTGCGCTCAGGATATGGAAGCCCTATGAAAGGATTTCTGAAATAAATTATTAAGAACTCTGGTTAGTCCTTGATCTATCCAGGTTGCTCGAAATCCACATCAATATAATTCTTTTAAGAACTCCCTATAACTTAAAAGAAAAAACTGAAAGGAGAAATCGTGACTGTGGCTCCGTGGCTCGGGATTAGGAATTAGTTAACTTAATCAGGATGTCGTTTCTACTATATGCGCATCTTTATTTCCATGACATATTCTGTGTATTTAACTGGTATGGAGAAAAATATCTTGGCCTGACGCTTCCATAAAATTTCGGCAATATGATTTTTACTAAAAAGATATGTCAAAATCAAGATATAAATCACATAAGCTTAAATAAGGAAAATATTGAGATTATTCTATACCCATTGGATCTGCGAAATCCGCAATGTAAAAAAGCTTCACAAGAATTAGGCAATTCTATATAAATGACAATACTCACAGGAAATGCATCTTTAATAATTCTGAAATTGAATAAAAATTTTCGAATGCAGGGCAAGATAGAAACCTTAGTAAGAACCGAGAAGCTCAATATCTTTCCTAGCATATGCAGATAAACTACAGACATTGCAGCTTCTACTTGTAATTCGATGGCCGTCACTCATATCCAGGGCATAGGCGTGTGAAATAGTAGCAGAGTAGCAGGCCGAGGGTCCTTTTCATTATTATACCAATAAATCGCTCACCTTCGATACGTAGGGTTTCAGAATGATATCCATCATTTTGTATTTCAATATCAAAAAGCAAGTTCCCTTTATGGCATTATTATTGAATTACAAATTCGGAGGTGACGCTGAAATCTCCATAGTCTGGTATCGATTAGTCTTCCTTCTCGACTTGTTCGAATTTCAAAACTTACTTTCCCGCCTTATCAAATTTTAAACAAAATGATCGTTCCAGTTAAATATGATAGGTCTCCTGTGGGGTATCATTCGATCACAGATAGTACATACTCTTCGCTAACAGATATACTAACTATTCTAAAATAGTATTTCGTGAATCTATGGTGTGCCATACATTTCCTAAAAACCTACTTCGAGGAATAATGTCAAATATGACGATTGGAACTGTGATCGAGAGTTTAAAATATGTTTGGAAAGTTTTAAATCACGAATTTTTATTAACTTTAATTAAAATATTTTAGAATAATAAATAAGACGCGACTTGGTTTTTATAAGAATTAAACTTCTAATTAAGTATTTTGAAAAAATAAATAAGAGGTAAACTAGTTGATAAACAGAGCTATATATATTATCAAGCTAAGAAATTTATTTATTATTTTTATTTAACATTTCCTAAATATATGAAGGTGAGTTATACATTCTCTCAAATCCTAGATTGAAAAATAATGCCAACTTAAGCCTTCTAAATATATGAAGGTGGCAAATACATTTTCTCAAATCCTAGATTGAAAAATAATCTCAATTTAAGCCTCCTATAGAGATTGTAGTTTAATTGAAATTTTAAAATATCAATTCAACCATAACCATCGATTTATAGGTTTTCAATTAAAATATTAACTTTTAATGGTGTTGTAATTTCAAAAAAGATTTAGACTTCCGATCTCTTTCCTAGATGGTGGTAATTGTTTGTTTGGATTTATTTATTTTAATTAATTAAATTTTTAAAGGTTTGATATCATCCATTTCTGAAATAATTAAATATAAAATTTTTAAAAATACATTTTTTTAATAAATAAATTAAATACACAATTTTTTTTTAAATATATTAAAAACTTAGATTATGAGTAGCAAAATATATTTTCAATTTAAAAAAGGGTAAATAAGAATAATATAATTAAATTGACAAATTAATGTCAATTAAATACATATTTGACAAATTAATGAGATTATTTTTTTCCAAGTTTATTACAAAAATAATGAATTCTAAAAAAAGAAAATTAAATGTAAATATGACACATTATAGAAATTGTTTCTTACTGTCAATGAAACTTTAATGAAATTTCACCATCAGAATGACTTAAGAAAAAAAGATAACCCATTTTTTCTTGGTTTGTAATACCCATGTTAGACATAGTATTGTGATTGATGTCAAATGGGTACGTCAAAAGAAGCAAATTGTTGAGTATGTTGGTTTGATGACTTGAAAGATCACATCAACTAATGAAGAAGTGGCTCAAAGTTTATTGATTTTATGTTGAAGATATTATTTGCAAATGAATCAATGGATGTTATGGTTTGATAATCCTCTTTGGGACCTTTCTAGTGATATATCAGACTTGGTCAAACACTTCCTTGATGAGAAGATAAGTCAATTTGAAGGAAGCAATGCGAAAAAGGGGAAAAACACTTTTTTTATTTATTAAAAACATGAAGTTTGTTAAATGTTTCATCATCAAATCATATCTATATCTTTTCAAAGAATTCAATGGCACATGGCACATGGACTTTTGCACTAGTTACCAATTTAAACATCATGCATCTCCACATAGATCTTGTTGTTCTAGATTTCATTAACAGTGAATGGAATGATAGATTATCCACAGTTTAGCAGAGGTCATGGTCCCCATGACATCTGACCCCTATCACATGGGCAAACCAAACCATGACACATGGTAGGTGTAAATGGATGCGAAATGGACCCTCCTAGTGTAGATGATTGTGATGTGGCCCACAGACGTGGATGCATAGGTGGCATACTCAGATTGGACAAGTGGAAGTACAATGACACATGGCATCATGATACTCAAATAAGGATGATGATGTGGGGTATTGTGATGACATGGAAACACAAAAAAGTTCCATGTGGCATGCTGAAATGGTAATTTTGGTGACACGTTGCACCACTCAAAGAGCGCAACATGGTGGTTTTCACATCATGACGATGCCAACATAAGAATGCTCATGGACCCCTAGATCTGGGTCGCACAGCGTGGTCCCATGAACGTTCTTGATGTCAACCCCACACCAAAATATACCCCTGTATTCATATAAATACATATTCACGTGACATGAAGTGACAAGGAATTTAGAATAATCTAGTGTGACAAGGAAAGGTTCTCCCTTCTTGGAATGAACGACGGAGTGGATTTCTTGTCTCTTATAGGTTGTGGGTTTGAGATTGTCTTCTCCTATATGATAAGGCTCTCTATTATGAAAGATTCATCAATTTTGTGGTATGATTGACATAATAATTTTGGTATAGCCCTCATTGTAATATGGGCCTTTTGTGTTATGATTGGTGGACCAAATTTTTTTCTTGCCCTCACGGTGACTTGATTTGGTTCTTTTTGTTATGATTGCTGCAACAAGTTTTGGTCTATCCCTTATTACAGTTTGACATGGATCTGTATGATATGATTGGTGCAACATGTTTTCGTCTAGCCTTTGTGGAGACTTCACCTAGTTCTTTGTGGTATCATTCACATGATAATTTCGATCAAATCTTCTATGGTATGAATTGTATAACAAGTTTTAACCTCACCATTGTGGCAAATTGATCTAGTTCTTTATCGTGTTAGGATATTCTGACAAATAGGAAATAGTTAAGTATAACTTGGTCTAGTGTAGAGTTAGGTAAAGGGTGTTTCTTTACTATGTAATTCTGTAACTTACAATCCAATGGTCATGATATGTAGTGATCTAATAGTTCATTGTGTCCTCGATATTACCAACACTTGATCCGTGGCTTAACACTTGATTTCTCCATGATCTGTATCTAAATAGCATGGAAGGTCATTTGTAGGGTAACCATTCATGAGAGAAGCTTATGTAAATTTTCATTCTTTTATTAATAAATTGCCAAAAGTGGCGCGTTGGCTCAGGCCGTGGACTGTTTTCCTCTTTGAGGGTTTTAACCACATCAAGAATATTGGTGTATTGATCTATTATCTGTTTGTCAGCGATGTCCTTTATTGTTCTATCTAAGGAACTTACCCTGTAAATTCCTACATGGTATAAGAGTCAAGTTGAGGGTCGCATCCGTTGGTGATCCAAATCTAAAGTCGGTAGAACTATATCCTAATGTCGTTTCATAGATATAGTATTTCTGGCTACTTTCAGGCCAAGAGAACTACTCTATTGTGTTAGGAGCATCTATTCCAATGAGGAACCCCTTTCGTTTCATGCGAAAAGGTTTATGGTAGCCCCAGCTATGTCATTTTTAAGATCTGGAGGTATATAGTGTTTATTTGCAGTTTCTAGTTATTTTCTCTCTATTTATTTCAGTTTATTTATCTCTTTATTTTTTTATTACCGGATCTACACCTTTCATTTCTGCATATTCGCTTTGCCACGCGACTTTGTGCGATCTGGGAAAATAAAAAATAGAAATGAAGTTTTTTTTTCTCATGCGTATTTTCTTTTCCGCCATGCCTTAGTGCAATCTCGGAAAATTAGAAACACTGATGAAAATTGTTAGTTTCCGGGTAGAGCTAACTTCAAACCATAAGCTTTGTTTTTTTTCTACGTCCATTTCGAGTTTTGTGGTGTTTTTTTTTGTAGGAAAAAAAGAGCTTTCTCAAGTAAGCATGCACCCTAAAGCTTTGGTGTTTAAGAAAAAACAGAAAAAAAACCCCTTCCCCTTTTCCAAAAATTACTAACCTTTTAAACTAGCTCACCATGTCCAAAGATACTTTATGAGTCATGTTTGCTCTTTTT